>JAOUZG010032936.1:6505286-6538381 GCA_026289955.1 Argiope argentata | reverse complement strand
TAACTCTACATACATAAAATTGATTGTGTGAAAAACAGTCCCCTCTTAAATCGATCCCTGCTACTTTTAATGTCTGTCCTTGTGACTTATTAATGGCTATTGCAACGCAAACTTTTACAGGAAACTGCACCCTTCTAAATTCAAAAGGAGAGTTCGACGGAATTAGTGGAATGTGGGGTATTAAAACCAACTCTTCTCGAGCACATCCAGCAATTATCGTAGCATTGATTACATACTTATTAAGTCTAGTCACTTGTAGTCTGGTGCCATTGCATAACTTAGGTGAACAAAGGTTTCGTAATAGCATTACTGGTGTCCCAACTTTCAGGTGAAGTATGTGAGGTGGAAAACCTGGAATAAATTCATAAGACGCATAATTTTTGCTGGATTGTTTTGAAAATTGATCAGAGTGTGCCAAAGCAATGCTAAATTATATTTAAAAAGTTTAGCCTCATTTTTATTTATCAATGGATTAGATTTGTAATGTTAAAGAGGAAAAGTCAATAAATTACAAAAAAAATTAAATGCGCAATTTTTTATTAGATTTTTACAATCTTTAACACGATTTTGAAAAATTCATCCAATTTTATGTTTAAAAAAAATTATTAAGCTATCTTGAAAAGTTTCAGCATAATTAAATACTAAAGCGAAATTTCGTCTCTTCGTTAAAAAATTCGCCGAAAATTCAGTTTTAGAAATTCGATTTTTTAAATTGTATTGCAGCATACTACATCGTATTGTCTTTCAAGAAACACATTTTCTGTATTTTTCCTGCTAAGGCGTTTATTTTAAAGGGCCGTTCGAGAAATAGACACGTCAAAACGGACTTTAAAAAGAAAATCGATATTTAATTTTTGTGTCGATATTTCGTAAAATAAATTATACCTCCGTGGTCCACGATAAAAAGTTCATCCGATTCCACTGCGATATTGAATATAAGTTTAATGAACGCGTAACGATGGCAATTTTAAAAACGCGGTTTTACAGGACGAAACGGGGCGCATCAGCGACCGCTGTTCGAAAGGCCGCGTTTCACTCGGAAAGTAGCATTACAGGTTTTAATTTCACAGAAATTAAAGGAGGTTAATTAATTTCTCCAGAACTAATTGATATTTCAAAAAATCCTTTCTTAGTGGGTACTTTTGTAATCATGTGGACATGCCTGCCAGATTTCAAGTCTGGGGCTTCAGCGGTATTGGCTGTGCGTTGATATATATATATATTATTTCAGAAGATTGATATATATATACTAGTATTCCCGTACCCGGCATTGCTCGGGTAATGGAATTAGTAGGGGAAAACAGTGTTTGGTACACCTAGTTACGAAAATCCCCTATAATAATTATTTATTACTTATAATTTTTTTTAATTTTCGGAAAGTCCCGGAGCCCCTGGACTTCTTATATATATACCCTTTCCTTAACCGATCCTTAAGTGTCCGTGACGATCCTTTTAAAGTATTGATTTTTTTTTTCAAACGCAGGCCATTCACATTTTATTGTTATACCTATGTTTAAGCAAGAAATTCTTAGTATACAATATTTTGGATTTTTTTTTTTCTGGTGCTAGAATTATTAAGCCACTTAATTAACTGACTCTGGAGGAAGCTACATAAAAATTTTTGCTTCCCCCTAATTCAAGCTGTGATATAATGAGAAGGGAATGTGAGATAAGGAGAAGTCAATCGTTATCAGTGAACTATAGGAATGTTATCTTCCTGGTCGTATTGTTTTAAGCATATTAAAATTTCGTTTAAGTTCTCAGCCATTACTTTTGAGTATAAATGTGCTTTTAATTTATTTATCAAGTTTGTTAGTTTTATCTCCTAATACTCCAAACGAAGAAACTAAAATGCACGTTTAGTTCCCCAAAGCTTTAAAGAGGTAATTAATTATTGTTAATTAGGGCTGCATAAAGGCTTAAGGCTCTAAATATTCTTAAGAAATTGAATATAGAAATTCAAAAATTTAAGCACTTAAAGCAAAACTTCAAACACATAAAATTTTCTCAAGGGTTCTTTATATTTATTCCCAGGATTAGAAACCTTAAAAACAATTATTGTTTTGATTAAGGTGAAAAAAAATGGAAAGGAAAAGAAAATGGGGTCGTTTAGATTCCAAATAGTTTGAGAACTAATTCGATTTAAATTGGCTTGTCAAGAAAAATGCTAGAAAAGTTATCAGAAAAACATTTGATTGATTGTCCCCTAACGTTTCACCACAAAGTACATCTTCAATGGTAAAAATTACAGATGTTATTTCAAAAAGTATTTTCGTATGATCTTCAACACGTCCTGAAGAGGAGAAAGTGAAAGAACAACTCACAATTTTTTGGAAATGGAAACTTTATCGCACTCATTGTCCTGAATAGTAAATGTAAAGATGGCTCATTAAAAAGCTTTAATTTAAAAATCACAAATTAGTTTTTGTGAAGCCTCTCACTCAGTAAAAAAATCTTAAGCATCGTTTCATTGTGAAAAGTTAACAGAAATGTTAAAACAAAACAGTATTTATACAATATCATTCTTGGCAATATTCAAAATATAAACAATTCAGCAGCAATTAAAATACTGATTTGCTTACCCTATGGTATGTCGTTATCTGATTGCAAAATAATGAGAGTACTGGTTTTAACTTGAATAACTTAAGTTGATTTTTTAAAATAGTAATTTATATTTAAATGGTTCTTAATATTCTCTATGATCTTTCTTTCGAAGTATTAAAAAAATTAAATGATTAATTATAAGTGTAAATAAAATGTATTATTTAATTCATTTTACCTGTCCAAATTTGTTTGTATCATAAAAATTACAAAGAAATATTTTGACAATTACTTTTATTTGTTGCAATGATAAGATCAGTTGCATGGTCCAGTTATTACAGCATTACTGAATTATTGTAAAACATATATAATTACAAAATTTTAATCATGCAGATAAATACCAAAATATCTCAGAAATTGAAATATCTTTGAAAATCCGTAATTACACAAGTGTTTTTCTAAATACTGAAAAAACAAAATAATAACTGTGTTACTTATCGCAATTAATATTTTAAAAGTACATTTTAGAATATTCAAATACACTGGAAATGCACTGAAAGAATTTTTTTCAAGAATTAAATTACTTGTATGTAATTTCGAAAAATAATTTCACATTACTAAGGGGATTAAAAATTTTGAAAAGAAACATATCAAAATAATATATATATATATATTAGACGAACACTTGCAATTCATAAAAATTAGATTCTTATCATATTAAGCATACAAGAATTTATTTCTCATGTAAATTTTATGTTGTGTTTCATGAAATAATCAAAAATCCTCTGAAACACAATCATATTGTCTGAGTTTTCAATCTATGTTATTTCGATCGACTGAAAGAAATATGCTCTTTAAAATCGAAAGACTACGATAAGCAACAGCTGTCACTCTCAACATGAGATCTGCTAATCAACCCTACCCCGCAGTGCAGAACTAATCGCAAAAGGGAAAAGCCATCCTTTTGTCCAAATACTGACACTTTTAAGAAGAACAAACTTGATATTCAGGCGCTCCGCTTTCGGTAAATATAGAAATCTGAAGGTCGTCGACAGGAGGGTTTATAAAGAAAGTTATTTGGCAGCATGGCAATCATTGTATAGTGTAAAAAAATATCGATATTATTATTAACAAAAGCATTTGAAGCAAACATAACAAATCTCTGAACCGTATAGTACTGCATTTTCACTCCCGGTTTTGGACCAACCAACAACCTCTCAAAATCGATTTTCTAATACAGTCTTCTCAAAATCAGAAATTATTTTATAAGACGCGTAATTTTTAATGGTTTGTTTTCAAAATTGATCAGGGTGTGCCAAAGAAATGCCAAATTATATTTAAAAAGTTTATTCTAATGTTTATTTATAAATGGATTAGATTTGTAATGTTGAAGAGAAAAACCCCAATAAATTACAAAAAAAAATTTAAAAAATCGATATTTAATTTTTGCATCGATGTTTCATAAAATAAATTATACCTCCGTAGTCTATGATAGAAATTCCATCCGCTTCCACTGCGATATTGAGTATTAGTTGAACGGACGCGTGACGATGGCAATTTTTCAAATGCGGTTTTACAGGACGAAACGGGGCGCATCAGCGATCGCAGCTCCAGATCACTCGGAAAGTAGCATTACAGGTTTTAATTTCACAGAAATTAAGGGGTTTTAATTAATTTCTCCCGAACTAATTGATATTTCAAAAAATCCTTTCTTAGTGGGTACTTTCGTAATCATGTGGACATGCCTGCCAAATTTCAAGTCTGGGGCTTCAGCGGTATTGGCTGTGCGTTGATGTATATATATTATCTCCGGTCATTGATTTTTATATATATAGATATAAATATGTGGATGCAAAATCATGCTGAATTAATTGTCGATTAGCAACACTTCGATCTTTCCTGCGAACATAAACAAGTGGTTAGATAATGTTTTCACAAGAATGCTATTCTTGAATCGGTTTAAAAATTTTTTAAACAAAATATTTACAGGTAAAATTTTAAAAGAAGTTAAATCATGTTGTATCGATTTTTAAATGAAACTATCAAAAAAGAGAAGACAGGTAGACTGAAAATGCTGTCAAATCATTCATAAGAAAAACCAGTCAAGATAGTATTAAACGCTTATGTATATGAAGTAAAGTTTCTTAACTACAGGAACTTAGTTGTGGGACTATGTCTGGACTCTTTTTACCAAGTATATCACTAGAAAAAAGAAATTCAAGTGGCAAATACACAAAATGTTGCCATGATAAAATAAATTGTTTTGAAATGTCTATTGAATCCACCAGAAATATTGAAAGACTAGCTGATCAGTGATTTAATCGAAGGAAAACTATTGGAAACATAAGAGAAAATAATTCTGCTTTAGCTTTTGCTTCCATGGGAGCACAAATTAAACTTCCTCCTGGAACAGGGCCATATTATATAGGATACATGGTCAGATGTACTGTGGTCATAACAATGTTATGTGCCACTGAAAATTGCATGGAGAGAAATGAATGATGTTTGCTCTCCATGATGGAAAGACTGGGTTCTTTGCTGTGAGAAATCAATTCATTCATTGATTGATTGTTACTAGCAGATGCATCGTATAATTGAAGAAAATCCTGCTACAAATATCAGGATGGTTTTCATGGAGACTGGAAATTTAGATATACTTAGATATAACCAACCTACTACAAAAACAGAAATTGCAGCAATATTTGTAGGAGATAATGATGAGCCCCCTGCTAAAAAAGACATCTGTATTTATCCTGTAGGTGACAGCTGCAAAAATATTTCTCCATTAAACCAATGTTGTGATCCCATACTGTTTCCAAGAGAATTAGGTTGGAATATGAAAATGGACCATTCTCCTGTAGGAAGATCAGCAAAATACACTTGAGTCACCCAGCTACAATTTTATTCTTACTGATTTGCTGTGAGAAGTAATTTTATAAATAATCAGATATAAACATGTTTGCTGGGGAAAGTTATTTATGAAGCTATTGATTACATAATTAGTAATGATCCTAATGACAGACTAATATTTCCTGTAGAATTTCTTAATTCTTTAACACCTTCAGGAATGCCACCATATAAATTTTTTTTGAAGCCAGGATGTATTATTATGTAATTGTGAAATGTAGCTCCAACCAAAGATCTGTGCAATGGTACTCGCTTAATTGTAGCTTAATTTTATAGAGGCAAAATGCATGAATTCTGCAAATGATGAAACATATTTTATACCATGAATACTGCTTATACCTTCAGGCAGTAATATGGTAATATGCCATTTAAATTTAACTGAAATCATTTTCCCATTCGTTTGGCTTATAGTATGATAATTAATAAAGTACAAGGACAAACCTTAGAAAAAAATTGTTTGGTGCTAAATAATCCTGTTTTTAGTTATGGACAGTTATATTTCAGCTTCTATCCGTGTTAGATCTTATGACCCAATAACCATTTTAGCACCAAATAAGGATATTGGAAACTGTATATTGTACATTGCAACAAGAAGTTTTAGACGAATTATTTCTGGTTGATGTAAAAAGTTTAATTTCTCGACTCTTAGGTGAGAATTTCATCACATTCAAAATAGACTAAATATAATGAATAATTGAATTTTTTGCACAAGATTATCAGTTTTAGAAGTAAAATCATATCATGATTCTAAGTTTCAATTTCCAGTTGTCAAGATATTTTAGGATATATTCTCGTCTCTAACATCTCTTTTGCTGTTTTCTGCCATTGATTGTTCATCCTTCAATGAAAATCTTTCTCTAAAATGTTTGTAAACAGTGATTTTTTAAATTTTGTTTCTATGGTAAAATTCCAAAATTTGAAAAATCGTGAAAAAAGAACAATTTTTTAAAATTTGTTTTGGTTGATGGGTGAATATAATTCCTAATGAGAAGTTATTTGAGTTTAACAAGAACTTTTCTAAAATTTATTTTTCAAAGTACTTTTGTCCTTCATTTTTTATTTCTTTCATTGTTTTGTCATATTTTGGAATAATTTGAATCTGAATATATCTGTTACTAGACTGAATTGGTTTAGAAGATGACGAGTGAGTGAAATGAGCTTTATCGTGAAGAGATCCTGGATGAACTGCATTAGCAGTTCTTGGGGGTTGGCAAGCATATGCAAACAGGAGGCTGAGCCCCATGTTTAAGATTAAATTTTTAAAAATAAAAAAGCATAATTTTCAAAAATAAATACCTCTCCTAGTCAGGATATGGTGCACTTATTACCTTTCACTCCTTAAATTAACCTATATGTCCCTAAGCCCCCTGTTAGGTGGGGCGATTCTTGGGCAAGTCAGAGCTCATAGTATTAAGTAACATCATTAATGCCAGAGAAATTATAGACTGACCTTCAGTAATTTAACTCCTTCAAAACACACAATTCAAGCTGGTTTATTTTTTAAATTTTAACATCATTGTCTCTAAATAATCTCTGAAAGACTTTTTTTTTTTTTTTTTGCACATGATAGTTACTTTTAAGAGCACTTTATTATCATGATGATTAACATCAGCTCCTTTTTCTTAACATGAAAAGTTGAAATAGCAAAACTGATAAGGTTTCACTGCCCAATAATTAAAAGCTTTCAAGCTGCGCAGTATTGAATGCAATATGACAGATGATATAAAGATGAAAAGTTTCTACCAAAAAATTGTGTGCGTGTGTAATGAATATGTGTGTATTTCTGTGTGAGTGTCCTGCATAAAAGAATGAAGGTTTGAAGAGATTAGACAAAAATCTTTAAAAAGCATATAAAAATGTAAAATTTTTCTTAACTATCCAAAAAATAACTCTACAATTTAAAAAAAATTATTAATGGCTCATTCATTCATGGGTAAAATGTATATACACATTCAAATTCAAATCTGAAATATTGAAACAAAATATAATTAGCATAAATTATATTTCTTGAATTTGAAATAAAAATTTTACTTCAATCAGCAACATTTTTTTAAAACTAAAGATTTGTAATAGTTAATATACAAAATGCAAAGTATACAATCTATTTTATAATTAGATAATCGCTGCATTCAATTTGTCACAAACACTAAAGTATGATAAAGGCAAAATTTACCTTGATTATAATTAAATGATTTAAAAATACAAAAATAAATAAATACAAAAATTCTTTAGATTTATAAATCATAAGAGTAAAGAAAGACTTACTGAAAAATATTAAAACATTTCAACCAAATTCTACAATGGAGGAAGAGTTTTGTTAAAAAACTGTGGCTTAAATGTCTTTGCAACTACTGACAACTTTTAAATCACAAATTTTGGTACCCAAAGGAGAAAATTATGAATGATTATTAAAACTTAATTTAGAAAATTAAGTTTCTAATTTTAATTCTTAATTTTTAAAAAAAATCCAAATTTTATCAAATTAAAAAAAATTTCAGGTTAAATGAGTTCATTTGCAAGCAAATAGTAAAATAGTTGCAAAATATAAAATTTCATAAACACAGAAGAAAATTTGCATTTTTTGAAATCAAAATGTATATTGAAGATTTTCTATACTAGCTTTAAACTTGTTTATAGTTTTAATGCATTGCAAAGGAAGCATTAAGCAAGGGCAAACCTCTTTACGCTTCTGCTCTTCCAATATTTTGTTCCTTTCCTCTCTTTCTTGTTGGGCTTTGACTTCTTGTTCTTCTTTCCGCTTCCTTTCTTTTTCTTGGTCAGCCTTCAGAGACTCCTTGTAGGCCTCGTCTTGCTGCTGACGAATTGTTTGAGTCATAGATCGCTCATGTCTGAAAACAATTATTTCCATATATGTATGACTCTAAATGTTACAGAAAGTTTCATAAGAAAAGTCAACTTAAATTTTAACTCTTAATTTCTGAAACTTTAAGAATCAACTTCTTAGTCCAAAAAATTTCCTTTGATTTTCAGGAATTTAAATACTTTAAAAGGTAAAATAATAAACAATTTTTTTTAATTCACAAAAATTTAATTTTTCGGAATTAGAAAATATGCAACCTCAAAATTTGTTTATCTGCACTTTACCATTTATCATAAGCAGAACTTTCACTAATAAACTCATATTTCAAAAAATTAAGAAATATTCTATCCCATGGCAATGATTTTAAAAGTAATTAAAAATGTTCAAACATATCTTCATTTTTAATAAAAAGAAAATACTATTCATTTCATATATCTCTTCTGTGAAATAAAATTGAGCATCAGTGTTCACTAAAAAATAATAATCCAATATGAAAATGCAAAACATGCTTTATCAAATAATTAAAATTTATGTCAGATTAAAAATACATTTAAGGGAAAATATAATTATCTTAAATGCTAACCTTTCCAGCCTAGCAGCTATTAAAGATGCCTCATTATCATTCATAATGAGTCTAAGGCGACGAATGAGGACTTCTGGTTCAGTAGGACCCTCTAGTCTGGCCACTACTGTCATTTGATTATCTCGTAAAACAATCACAGCAAGGAATGGATAAGTGTTCTCACGCAGTGCTTGGGAAACTATAGAAATAGAATTAAAATTAAACTGTGCAAATGAATGTGTGTTAAGTATCCAATTACTAAAAATTTTCATGTCAAACAAATATATGCATAACTGAATATTTTAAAAGTTGCATGTAAATTTGAAAAAATGCTTTTAAACACAGACAGCATAACTTCTTCCAAACTATCCAATTGTTAGCTGGACATATCAAATTCAATTATTTCTAAAATAACAAAATGATGCTGTTAATTATAAAAATAAAAGAGTATTAATGATTTCCACTTTGAAAAAAAAAACATTTTTACATAATAATTCAAAAACATATATTTTTTTGTAAATTTAATTATCGATCTTAAAATTAAAACAGCAAATAAAATGCTTAATAATCTCTAATAAAATCAATATTTACAACATTTTACAAAATAGAAAATAGATTGAAAAACGTATATCAATTTCTAGTCTTGTTGTTCTCGTGTTCCAAGGATAATTCATATTGAAGGGATAAAAAAATATTCTCAATTTCCGGTAGAAAGATAGTTCCCTTTTTTCGATGTGTTTTTTTACATTTTGTGACATGTGTAATTCAGTATTTCTTAAAATTATCTTTTTCCTTCTAATGAACATAATGATGTAATTTTTACCCTTTCCCTTCAAAAACTTATTTTGTTCAGATTCAGAAAACTAATGGGCATAGAATGACATAGAAACAACATAAAAATGTGAAGATAGTGAGTTAAAAATGACATTTCTAGGATGTTTAATAAGACATGCATCAAGATATATAAAGCTTAATGCATGTATAATGTACTAAAGGTTGAAAGTCCACTTATAGGTGTAGAAAAGAAATTCAAATTTTGAGACACATATCAACTTCCAAAGAGGAAATAATAAAACATATTCAAAATACTTGCTTATTTATAAAATGAGACACCAGTCAAACACACCAAAAACTATATACATCTTTTTAAGAATTAAAAAAAAATTATAATTTCAAAAATTTGTGCCTAGTTATATAAATGATTTACATTTACAGCAAACAGATTATAACATGCAACTAAAGATGTTTAACAATTTGAGTGCAGCGAAGCACTATTGTGCTTCACTTGCCATAAAGGTAAGTATTCTTCCTCAATCAAACGGTTAAAATTAAGAATCCTTAGCTTTTAGGATACACAGAAGACATCAAAATTTAACTTTTGATGAATCTGAATTAATTAAAACTCAATATTTTCAAAAATTCAGTTTTATAGAATTTAAAAATAATAAAATTTAAAGAAAATAAAAATGTAACTTTTAACATACCTCTATAACCTTCAGGTGAATTCACTGAACATGCCCAGAAAAGGACATTTGAATTTATAAAACTTATTGTTTCGGCATTTCTTAATACTGTCCTGTAAATTAGACAAATCCAGTAAAGAATATGAAAGAATTTATTTTGTAACTTAACAGAAAGCTAAAAAAGGTAAATTTTACTATCACTGACCTAATTAAAAATACAAAATTCTTGATTTGAAAAGGACAAAAAAAATTAGATGTATAAAGATTTCTTTAATATCAAACTTGTCATATAATATAACAAAGATAGTAAATGAAATTTCATATTTAATAACAGTTCAAGAAAATATTTTCTTTTAATATGTATGAAATAGAATTTAAAAATTAACTAAAACAAGTTTTAAATTTTTCCATTTTCAAAATGAAAAAAAAAATTCATTTATCAAGCAGAACTCTAATATCTATAACTTTTATACTAATCTGAAGCCATTGGCAATCAGCCAATTTACCAATCTTAATGCCCGTTAAAATTTTAGTGATTAAATAATTTATGTAACTGCTACTTTAATAGCTTCTTCATCAAAATTTTTTAAAGCTTTAATTTTCATGCAACTTGCTTGTAATATTATAAAGGAATTCAGCCATAATGTAATACATATCTCTAATTTTTTCTGTTAGCTTCCGTAGTATCATACTTTAAATTATAGAGGAAATAATTAAAAGCTACAATTAATATAAGAGCTTTTTTTAAAATATATATATAAGTACTAAATGCAGTCACTGAATATTAAACCTTATGGACACTAAAGAATATTTTTTCTTAATTTATGCATTATCTCAAGAATTTTCCAACAAAATTTTCTTAGATTCATCATACACAGATCAATTAACAATTCTTACTTTGAAATGCATCAAATACTAAGAAAATAAACAGAATCATTTGAAATAATTAGATTGAAAACATGTGAAATGTAATCTGGTTTGAAAATCTGGTTGGGAAAAAATTGAAGTCTTACTTATTTGGGGACAGAGTTTAATATTTTTAAAAAACACATGAATTTATCTTAATTGAAATGCTCAATTCAAATCAATTCACTTACCTACAAAATTCATCAGTGTGTTGATGATCATCCCCATGTAAATATACAAGTAAAAATTTCAAATCTTGCTTAGCATCATTTACAGCCTAAAAAAGAAAACCTTTTTTCTTAATACTCTATTATTTATGGTTTACTATGATCAAGTACAAAAAGTTTAATAAGAAAGGTACAAGAAAAAGAGAGGGAGGAAGATATAACACTTGTATGGTTTTGGATATAAACAAAGCTTTTAACAAGGTTGCCACTCAAATCTAGAAAAAAAATCCCTGTACAAATATTCAAGATACAAGGAAATGCAAAAGTATCACTTGTGTTAGATAAAATGCAATATTATTATAAGCAATGGGAAAAGTAAAGAAAAGAAGCAACAATTTAATATTATTTGAAATAATAACATATTAAATAATTTTCATATTTACATTTTAAAAAATTCTTTTTAATTGTTGACAAAAATTTATCAAGACAAAATTTATGTATTAAGGTGGGGAAAGACATACTAGCTCTCATGCTCTTCACACAAAATTCTCATGCACTCATGCTCTCACACAAAGTCACACAAAATTCAGGACCAGGTAAAATAAAATGAAAAAAAAAAAATTGTTATCATGATAAGAACCATTAAATGATTTGTACCATTAAAAAAGATTAAATCAAAAACACTATTTTTATATATTTATTTTTGCCAATTCAAGCATTTCGGCATCAATTTCTGCAGATTTTTCAGAAAACTGATTCTCAATAGATAGGGTACAACAATTTTGTAAGACCCAATGCACATCGTTAGTTATTTCATTTTTAGTAAATATAAGTGAAAGATATATTCCAGATATATCCTAGAATGAACTACAAAAATGAATGTGACAAGTTTTAATGCCCATTTTAAAAAAAGGCTTTAAATTATTGTTTTTTAACTAACACATTTGAAATTGGTTTATTTTCGGAAATTAAATTTGATGTTTTTCCGATTGCATATCACTTTCTCTGACATTCTTCTAAATGCAGTCTAATATTAAATATGATATTTTTGAACTGACATACAATTTCAGTTGCATGTCAGTTCAAAAGGGAGGCTTTGTTTGACATGACTAATAAAGTGCCTGTTTTTCCCTATTACTACGGCTTATTATTTTCCTACTAAGTGAGTAGAAAATACCACATGGATTATGTGAGACTCCTTGTTTTTGCAAATTTTCAGAAAAATCAAAATTGATTTTTTTAAAAATCCATTCAATAAGTATTAATCAGATTTTGGGTAGTTCATTTTAAAAAATTCTCATACTTAATTTGAATAAACTCATTCTCAAATGATAAACAAATCATTCTATAAAATCAAATATGAATGTATTAACTACCACCATGATATGCCCACAGATTGATGTTGCCATTTCAGCCATCGAAATGTATTTCAATCTTTTACACGATTGCAGAAATCTTAAGCATGTTCATTAGCTAGAATTCGGGAATTTTATGGGGAAATAAACAACTGTCTCAAAAATCAAAACTGGACTGGTCTATATAAATAAAGGGGAGGAGAGTAGAAAAGGTGCAAGTTTTCACAGTATGCAATTGCTAATGGTATAGTTTCATTTTTGAAGTGATGACTACCCTCTTATAATCATGTAATCTTTAAAGAGGAAAATTTTTTTTACATGGAGGGGAAAAAACTAAGATTAAGACTCCTGTATTTTTCTAGGTTTTTATCAAAATTTTCAAACTCCATTTATTTTCCTGCTTTTCCTGAATGCAGGGCAACCCCATTTTAAGTTAAATTATCATGCCAAAATACCAAATGCCACATTATTGTCAAGGATTGGCAAATTCGATCTAAAACTAAAACACTAGACAAACAGTAGTTTGTAAGAATAATCAAATTATTATGAAGTGCAGGATGAAAATATCTACAACATTTTAAAAACATTGAGTAAAAGCATAAAACGTTTTTTTTTTATTTTATTACAATGAGTCCATGGTAAATTTTCCTCTATAAATATTACATACTTTATACATGATGAATAAGCAAAATAAGTTGCTTTAATGTTTATTGAATTTAGCAACACTTTCATGTTATGATTTCATATAAAATAAATATGCAGTGCATTGAATATTTTTTTCAAATGCATCAAGGTCAAATTCATGCAGAAGTGATCAACACAAACATTTTCATTCATTTAGTATTTCAAATCAGTTATTCTTAAAGACCTAAAAGCTAACTATAGTTATTTCCTTTTTGTTTTTATAAAAATTTGTGCCTTTTAAAATGCAGGAAATAAAAAATTAAATAATTTGGAAATTTTTAAAAAATATATGATTTTTTTAAAAACATGCCTACCTGATAATAAGTACCCCGATAAAATACAGGATGTTCTCTTCCATACTTTTCTTCAAAATTTTGAATAAAATTCATTACATCTCTAGCAGGATCTGACACACCTTTATAAAAAACAACAACAAAAATGTGACCAAGCATACATAAAATTATAAATAATTCTTCTTAATAAAAAGGAAATGTGCTGGTAAACATGTTTGTTTTTATTAGTTTGAAGGATCATAACCATTAAAGAGAAGAAAAAAAAACATGAGCTTTATACAGTATTAACACAATGCATCTCTATAGTCAGGAATCAACAACAATTCCTTAAATATTATTATTATATTCAAGCATGTAAAATTTCAGCAAAACTGAACTAGAAATAGTGTAGGGAAAATAGCTTACTTCTTCTAGGATCTGCTCTGATAAAGCTCACTGAAAAGAAAAAAGAAAAAGAATTTTACTTCTAAAATATTTTTTGTATGGCATCGGAACTATATTTCAAAATTCACCACTGTTTGAGGCTCCTTATTTAACATTTATATTTTTCCAACAAAAAATAGAATTGAAAGAAAATACATAGCATATTTAAGAATTCTATTTTTAAAATAAAAGAAACTATACAAAAACATAATATAAACTGAGCAATCATCAACAAATGTAAAAGGATTTCCCTCTCTTCTAGATTTAAAAAGAGCTAAAAGAAAATATCAAAACTAGAGATTGTAATTACCATTTTAATAGAAAATCAATATGAAATAATATATATAAATTTAAAAATTTCCAAAACATAATACAATACATATCAAACTTTAAAATAATCTAGATGAAACCGCATAAAGATAAAATTGATTTGAATAAAATAAGTACTATATAAGTGCATTTTTTAAATGCATCAATTAATACAAAAATATCTTAGTTAAAAATAAGAATTCATGTTCAATATATTTTTCAAATAAGATGAACATTTTATAAAATAAATTCATGATTTGATTCAGAATTCATGTAAATAAATAACTATATTGCTAGATTTTTAATTTCTCTTTTGAAAAATGATTGATAGATCATAATAATAATTTCAAATAAAAAATTAGGAGTTAGTAAATTATTTTAAATTATTAAAACAAATTAAAGGAACCAATATAAATGGATACCTTAGATTTTTATTTATATATTCTATATAAGACATAAACAAAAATCAACTAGCATTTATATGATCATGTATTAGATATAAATAGTAAAAGGGGTCCAATAAAGTAATTCATTTTCTATGTTGCTACACTTGAGAAAAATAATCAATTAGTAAAAAATACAACAAAAATAAATAAAAACTGATATTTTCTGTTCATACCTGGAACATAAATAATACAAAGTGGCAATAATTTAATGTTGTCTTTTAAATCATCTGCTTATGAAAGCATTAGCTTTTGAGAGCAGTAATCATAAGATTTTTTATGTCATTTCTCTCTCTCTCTCTAATTTAATGAAAGTAGCTCAAATATTATGGAAAAAAGCATTACTTCTGGACTCGGCTCCCTCTCCAAAAATAAAAACCCCAGATAGAAATATGGTTTCCCCATTTTACTTAAATAAAAAATTACTTAACCTTTGTGAATGTGATTTCTTAAATAAGAGGAAGAAAAAAGATCAGGCAACATTGTTTGAATCAAACTTCCACTTACACAAAATTATACATTAGAATTGCTTTTAACTTGTAAAAACTCATACAGAGGAACTTGACTTTTTTCAATTAATATATTGGTAAAAATGAAGAAAAAAAAATTAAGGGCATTTTTTTAAAGACATAAATAAGTTTCTCTGTGTATATAAATTGAATTATTATGATTCACTAATAAGTTTGCACTTGAAGTTAATGATGATCAGAAATTAAAAATTACAAACTGAATTAATTTCATGTAGGCCTTTTGCCCTTTCTTTCTTTCTTCCTTTCAAAAGAAAAAAAGTTAGAAAAGAATGTTTAACTGGGAATTATGGGTTGATTTAG
The DNA here is from genome assembly GCA_026289955.1 of Argiope argentata. Taxonomy (NCBI): domain Eukaryota; kingdom Metazoa; phylum Arthropoda; class Arachnida; order Araneae; family Araneidae; genus Argiope; species Argiope argentata. The sequence continues at coordinate 6,522,677 of JAOUZG010032936.1, read as the reverse complement.
TTAAAATGAATTTTATTATTCTGAAAAAGTTGATTACTTAGCAGATAATGTTATAATACTGAATATGAAGCAATTGAAAAATGAAAACATTAACTTTTTAAATTTCAAAAGAGTCAATTCTTGTTACTTACATTTTTAAATTTCAAATGGGATGAGAATTTAATCAATTCATTTTATTACTTCCCCCCCCCCCTTAGTATGGTTCGTGTTAACCTATAGCTTTTTCATAACCCAGAAACTTCAAAAAAAAATTTATTCTAATGTATAAATATTACTATTCAAAATTATGCTTACATGCAAATCTTGCAAGCTTCATCAATGTTGAATACATAAACTGGAATGGAAAGGATATGAATAAGAATCCCCATCCTAAAATTCCTGTTGGTTGCCATGAACGCACAGCCAGAAACACTCTAAATATGAATGATTTGTTGACAATTATAATCTTGTCATGCAAATAAACAAAAACCAAACATAACTCTGAAAAAATATTCATAAAAACAATTGATTATTGAATTTTTGTAATTAAAGTGGATAGAAATAAATTTCAAACCTTTGGTCAGGTGGATGGGCCACAACTGGAGGTGGTGATCTAGGTAATGGGCGGTAAACAGATGGAGCACCTTCTCGCATATTTAAAGTGACTTGAGTAGCTACCTGTAAGAATTCCAATTATATCCCAAATTAATTAAGAGCTGTCTTTCAACATATATAAAAAAAAAGTGAAAATTTTTAAGAATTGCTTTGCCATTTTCAATTCCTAATGCTCATCTGGAAATCAATAAAAAAATTAATAATAATTTTATTGTCAGTGTTATCCTTTTACATCATAGACGGCCCTATTTTACCCTATCACACGGTGAAATACCGTCAGCACTTTTGTCGACAGTTGTCGATTTGTGCCCGCAGGCAACAGGTCAAGCAAGATTTCCGTCATCGTCAACTTTTTCCAACCGACTTGAAAATGTCCACGATAGTGACGGAAATATTTGCAAACGAAATTCAACCAATCATGTGAAACTTTGGTAGTGACATAGTGTGCCAAGAATAGCATCGGTTGATCCTACTATAATGCTAAAAAAATGGATGCATTTAATCTTACAGATTACTAAATACTAAAATAGTTTTGACAGAATGAAAAAAGTGAAGTGGAACTTCGGTATCTTTTCCCCATTCTGTGGGCCAACTTATTGCCTCCACTTTTAAAAAACTGATACTACCGTATGGGAAATAGTTCTCTAGAAGGATCTTCAAACTTGTGATAGAATTTTCAGAGATCCAACAGGATATTTTTAAGTAAATAAAAAAAAATGCTGATGTGAATTGTTTTCTTTTTGTGAAATATATTTGACCATATTCAGTCTTTATTTATTCAAATAATAGTATTATCTTTTGATTATAGTAATTCCTTAAAAAGTTTGTAAACAGCTTCTATATAAATAAAGTTTTACCTCCAATGTTAGAGTGAAAAATATAATAGTGTTTTTAATACTTAGATGTTCCAGCAATGTTGTAGAAATATAAAACCTATTTGGTTTTAACAAAAATATAAAAATGATCATACTTTTATCATTAGCAAAAAACTAAATCACCTTTTGAATGATAGACAATAAAATTTAGTCTTCTTTTTCCACATTTTTTTCTTTTAAATTAGAATGATATTTCAGATTATAAATTTGCATTGAGAAAGATGCATAGAATAACCACACATTTGGAAATGGTCAGACTAAAAAACAAGTGTTTTATTGCTTCTCATTCCTGATGTAATGTGGAGTTTTTTTTTTTGTTTTTTTTTTGTTTTTTTTAATGTATGGCAATTTGAAATTTTACGAGAAACCTGTTTTTTAATATCTATGTAAAGATAAATGAAGTTTTAATACTATAGTTTGAAAAAACTAAGGAAAATGAAATAGCATATTTTAGAAAATTATTTTTGATTATTATTGTTATTGAATGAAAATTATTTAATGATTCCTATTTTTCACAAATACTAGTAATAAATCCACAATGATAAAAAAAAAAAAGCTCTGTAGTTGCAAATAAAATGAAAACAAAACATTTAACACATTTTTTTAAAGAGTAATTTTAGAAATGAGTGAAACTAAATATTTACCAATATTTATCAAATGAAGAATCCTATTCAATTAATTATTTTATAATTTTGAACTGGCGTGAGAAAATAAAAATTATTTAAAGGAATGATAAATACAAATCAAGTCCAATATACATTCTCAAAAATTATTTATAAAAAACAAAAAAGAGGGAAAAAACATTCAATCAAATTTAAAAGAGTGAAAAATACTTCTTATTCAATGATATGGTGTTAATGTTTTTAAAGCCTGTTTTTATTTTTAATTAAAATTTAAAAACATATGTTCTTAGAAAATGTTTTATGTCCCAGAATCAATTTCTTGCCATATTTCAAATTCCTAACTTTAATTATTTGTACTGCACATCTAGAAACAGTAGTTTTTATTTTTATATACACAAAACCTAAAATTTATTGAGATAGATCCAACAAATATCAGTTTTCATATAGACAAAAATCATTAGATTTCAAAAATTATTAAATTTGATTTTAAATGTATTGGCACTCCTCTTCTGTTTTACTTATCAATTTTTGTTTTATCTGCTTTTTTAGAAAAATAAGCATTTTTAAGGTACTTATAAATGATTTTAAAATTTCAGCACTATTTATGATGGTATGCACCTTTTTAAGCTTAATTGTATGCACACCCACAAATCATTTTCTTTTCAATATATTTTTGTTTTAAATTTAATATTGATAAGATAAATTTATAGGAATTTATAAAATACAAAACACAGAAGCAGCTTTTTTTTTCTTTTTTGCATGTCATTATTACTACAAAAATAATTACAAAACTGTTACTAAGAAAAATTAAAAAGTTTCATTATTTTATAGAATTTATTTTGATAAATTAGTAACAATTTTCATTATCACTACAAAAATAATTATAAAAATTGTTAATAAGAATAATTAAAAAGTTTTATTATTTTACAAATTTCCTTGTTATTAATTTTGATAAAAACATTATAATTAGTTAAATGGTACAATAAATATTTACAATAAATGACAATAAGATTGATACTATTAGAAATGAAAAAGACATTCAAAGGAAAAAATAGCTAGAAAAGTATTTTTAAATTCGATAAATATACAACTTGTCTCATTTTACAATCCTTATTATATTCATTGCATTAAGCACACAAAAAATTAAATTTTAAGCAGAAGTGATTCAATTCTAATAAATTCAATAATGTGTCAATAGAATTGCAATTTATTAAAGCAATGGAATATCATTGCATTGGCTTCGTAATTTACATATCTACAAATTCTAAGATAGTTTGAATTAAAAAAAAAATTACAACTATTATTGCTACCATGGGCTTTTGCATTCATTGAAAGCTATTGGGATCACTTAAAAAATTATCCCGTATTTAATTATAAATTCAAGTAATGTCTTGACTAGAGTTTCACGATGTATGAAATGAGAAACCTGCTGATATTCACTAAGTAGGAGAAATGAATAAAGAGCGATAAATACACCATAGCTTAAACCTAAGTTTTTAGGTTTACCAGATAGCAAATCCTCAAGTGAAGTCACTTTCGTCGTCGTTTGCCAAAGAAAGTGCTGACGATATTCTGCCGTGTGATAGGGTCTTAAGTTTAAATAGCAATTGTTGTCAAAGGCAACCAATTATGTGCATTGATAAATACACTGCAAATTATTGTCAAATCCTAAATTTTTAAAAATTACTTGACATAATCTTGTAAAATAGTAAATATATGATAATGTATAAAACTAAGGAGGCTAGAAATCTGAAGCAAATTAAACCACAAAAGGAAAAAGTTTTACTTGTTTCTAATAAATCAATTTTATAACAGTCAATTAAAAAAACAAACAGCATCTAAACTTTTTCGCAGTTTTTGTGAACCAATGCATTAGTAGCCCAATAAAATAATAAATTAACAGAATCTACAAATATTATATATCCACTACACAATATTATTATATATCTGAATAATTAACATTCAATAATATTGCATTTAACAGTGTTAAGTATGATACTCATGAATATGAGACAACATTCAGTCACATACCCTGATATAATTATTTCTATATTTTAGCCTATGTGCAAATATTGCTTCAAAAATCAATTTAAAATCAAAAATAAATGAAAAAATACTGAATTTCATTTTTAAACATCTTAAATAATGTTCTTAAAAGTTCAATGTGCGAGCAAACATATAAATAATTTTTTTATTTCTGATGACTAATCAATGAAAGGGAAAAAAATAGCTAAAATGTGCAGATTGTTCCAAAAATAGCTGAATTTATAATGTTCTGCTGAAAAAATGATATATTAAATAAAATTTAAGTTATCATTAATACGAAATCATATTAAACTATATTCCAGGTAATGTTTATCCGGAATTGAATATGTATTATTAATATGTTTAAAAAATACAAGTCTTAGAGACAAAGAAATAAAATAAAAATTTGAAATCATAAAACTATTATTAATATTCAATGTCTAACATCAGCAATCAGAGAAACATTAATTCTTTAAATGAATAATTAAATTAACACCTAAATGAAATGTTACTGATAATATGAAAACCATGGCACAATTCGCTACATTATTTAATTTCAATGGTTTTTATAAAATTATTTAATTTTCTAAATACAAAAATATAGGAAAAATATGTTCCAAAATGATCATATAATGATTTTAATATTGTATCATAATTATCTGCCAACTGTCTCTATTTAAATTAATCTTCTTAATTATCTAATTTTTTTTATTTTTAATTTTTTAATAATTATTTGTATTTTCTATTAGATTACTTCACTAGAAACACTTTATAATAGATATTGAAAATACTAATATAAGAGTTAACATATCTTAAACTAAAATGCAATAAATATAGATAACTTCCAACATTATTAATACAAATTATTAATGCTTTAATCATCAATTTGACCATCCATTTTACTTAAACTTTTGCAATCTTATCAATCAGATAGCCAATATTTTTTCAATCAAATAAAAATCCAGTTCCCAACAATAATGAAACGATCAAGATTTTATTTTGGATAAGATGGACGTAATTATCTTTCCATATATATATATATATATATATATATATACACAACCAATCGCACTCGTACACCGAATTTCTAATAAAGTATACAATATTACTTTACAGATATAACCATCACATTTTACGTGAATTATAAGCACATTCAATGAACTTTCTATACACTATTTCAAACAAAACTATAGAATTATCAAATAACGCAAAACAAAACTTACCTCTAAATCCCAATTGTGATTATCAAGTATATTTCGACATCGTTCAATATCTTCAATTCCCGTTAGATCCTGAAATTTTGAAAGGAAATTTCATTTAAAAAAATCAAAATATTTATTATTTAATGAAAAATAAATGTTAAGCATTAGTACCCCAGTTTCATTTAAAAATATATGTTTATAAATAAAAATTATTAGAAAACTTGAGTTACATAAAAAAATGTCCAAAAAAACAATATTAACTAATGAAAATGTTAAAATGAAAACAATGCAAATTAGGAAGTTAAAAAAGATGTCATCAGAATTGGAACTACAAATGAAACTGAAACAATTAATACGAATAAAAAAATATTTTCGTATCTATTTCGTTCCTGAATCTGACGTGCTGTCGAAAGAAGTAAATAATTTATTCACCTGAAATTGTAATAATTTTTCTGTTTGATTTGCCGAAAGTTGTACATCTTCCGCCATGGTGATATGATAATTTTTGAACAGAGAAGAAAAATACACACAAAAAAAGTGAAATAAATAAGAGATAATATCAATATAGATACTCCTAACAAACTTCAATGCGCTCATAGACTGTTGTGACAAAATTCACAAATAAGTCACATGATAAGTATCTCAAACATCTGACGCAGTTGTTTCGTTTTTGATGTAATGCTTTCTACATAGAAGATTTAAATTATTTCAGCATTGGGAATATACTCAACATTTTATTTAAAGATCTTAATTAGAGATTTGATTTTTTTTATTGTCATGGCTTGAGAACAATATAGAAAATTTAAAAATAATTATTATTTTATTTCAATTATTTTGGAAGTTTAACTAAATCCCCTATCTCAGTTTTTAAAATAGCTAGAGAAATCACTTTGTGTTTTAGCATTTTTATTGGTGCATAAGCTTGTCTTGTTTAAAAGTAACTGAAGTACTGCTTCTATAACTTAGTTAAAATCTCATTATATGGTACAATACTCTGCAGATTTCTTTTCTTTAACATTGCGACGACGTTTGATACTTCATCAAATGGATGGTTTTTATAAGGTCCTCACAAAATGTGAATATTTCATAAAAGTAAGGTTTAATCAAGAATTTTCTAATATCTGTCACTCCCATTAAGTCACCATAGCTTTCTAAACAATTTAGTGCAGCTGAATTTTTGTCCCTTTCAAGAGCAGTACGAAACTTATTTTAGAAAGGAATTTGTTGATAAATCAATTTTAATTTCTACAGGAGAAGGAAATCAGATTTTCGCCAGTCCTCTATATATGGAGGATATTTAGAAAAATAAGTTTTACACCTGGAAACTAAAGGTCTTAAAGCCGGCATTCTTAAGACCTTATCACATGGCAAAATACAGTCTACACTTTCCTTGACAGTTTTCAATTTATGCTCGAAGGCAGCCGGTAAAGCAAATTTTGTCATTTCATAGTCGTTTGTTCACGAAAGTGTAGAGGTAAGAGGTATTTTCCTGGTGATAAGGCCTTTAGAAAGGTTATTTACTGTAGTTATGAGAAAAGTGACAGAAACATCAAAAAGAATCATATCCTTTTATGAGCTAAGATTCCTTATATTGGTATGTTATACTTTTAAATTCTATGGAGGAATACAAATATGTAAATGAAGGTGATATGTGAGAAGGGATCCCCAAGTAACATATGGTATCCTTGTTCATTATCACGATATTTTAAAAAGTATTGTATAATATTTTCCCTAATATTGAAAGGCTATAAAATGTGAGAATTTTAAATATTATATAGTATTTACTTATAATGATGAACAATAACAATCCTAACGTTTTGCATAACACTATTATACCTTATTAATATATTTCAAGCTTTACCAGTAACTGGAGACGAATTTCCTCATGTGGCCAGAAACAGGGAGTCAAAAAGACACATTTTTTTTTAATAAACAGCATTCGAATTTATTTTGGAAAACAAAGATATTCTGTAAATGATGAAATTATTAAAGACATTAAAAATGCTATAACATTCAAGGAAAAGATATTGCAAGAAGCCCTAGACAGTTTTTTAAGGAGAAATTTCTTAGTTTATATTTATGGAATAATATTAAAGTTAATAAGTGTTAGAATTTAATTTTTAAAAAAGAAAGGTTAGGACAGGGACTGCAGTGCAAAATATGATGAAATTAATTGGTGGTTTATATATATATATTTATCACAGATTTTGGGAGATACGAGTTAATGACACTATAAATAGTATAGAAAACTTTAAAAAAGAATAACTCGGTGTGTAAATGAATGTGTTCAAACTTGGACTTTTGCCACATTAATGCTAAAAGTACTTTTTGAAAATACTGAGGATATGAATTCTTTCAAGGACCAATAAGCACAAAATAATCAGAGCGAAAAAACAACATGGAATCATTTTGACACCCATATTCAATTATGAGTTAGTAATTTGTTTCGCATTTTTCGTTATTTCTTCGCGTTGTTAAGTTTCTCATCTAATTCACCCTGAGTTTCAAACCCGAGACATTTTGGGTGGCTGGTCGGTGTCATTTAAATAATAATTCATCTTTCTCACAAAAATTGATAATGTTTATGAAGTAACAGTAAAGACTAATATTCCATATAAAACATTGTGCAGTGACCAAATCTAATTCTGAAGAATTCTTTTAGTTAAATTAATTTTTTACCATTTCTGTTTCTTAAAGAACTGAAATAAAAAATATTTATCATATGTAATCATTATATATTATCGGATTAAATTAAGGAAGTACGTACAAAAGTATTGTTTTTGACCTTTTAAGGGTTTCACCCGTATTTTGATATAACATTAGGCAGCAATCAAAACGCTCTGCAAAGTTTTTCAAGTGTAGACAGTAATAAAGAAAGTTCGGTGAATATGACTTATTATGCAAATTTTAGACTGCTTGTAGAATGTTTCGGTTGTATTTTTATGCATTTATTTTTCTTTATAAAGTTTGACATTTTGATGGATTAAAGAGAAACCAACTCAATGAATTCCGATAAAGCCATTTTAATGATATTTATGGATATGATAGAATTTGAGTTTTTAAAATCTCTTTTAAGAGACTGTGATGGCACTCACATTAAGAGGCCGTTCTTTGGAAAGATGAGTATAGAATATTTTCCTATTTGTGTATACCATAATAATTCTATGTTAACTAAGATAAAAATTCTATTTTGCTTGAAGTATTATTTCTTTGAAATAGATTATTTAATTGAATTGCCATCGTTAAATTCCAATGAGTTTTATTCAAAATTAATTTCTAAATTCATTTAAGATTAAAAATCGTATTTAAGCGTTAGAAACTAGGAAAGGATATAAGGAACAAACTGCTATTCATAAATAATTAAATATATTTCTTTTACGATACCAAACGAGATTCGTTTTAAAAATATGAAACGAAATAATCCTTACACCTTCAGTTTACGATGTTCATTTCATTTAATATTGCGTCAATAGCGAGAAATTTCCTAATTTTCGTGCATAATTTCAAATACATATGTGTGTCCTTTTTTTCTTAATTTGACTGTTTTTTAAATTTCTACAATTAATTGAATAAAATAATTTCCTTTAAATTCGTTAAAAGGGCAAATATAAAATTTATTTTTACAATTATTTTTATTTGGAAAATTATTTGGGCTTAGTAAGTGCCTCAAATTAAATGAAAATAAAGAGTGAAATAGCATAAATGTTCAACTAATTTTAAGAGGTGATAACATCTGTAACGATATTATCTTAAGATGTTTCTTCAGTATTGGCAAACGTAGTAATATACGAGATAAAAATATAAAGCTTAAAAGCATTTAAAAAAATTATAGATAAGAGCCTCAAACATTATGCATTTTTCTATAGTACTTTGATACAATAGATTTTGTTGATATGCCGTTAAACATTCATGTATAAATAAAATCTGAATGGATAAATTAAATAGCTTTCTATAAATTTTGTAAAAAGTACAACAGAGTTTTAATTAAATGCCTTTAAAAAAGTCAAATGCAAGATTATCTAGATAATCGTTTCAGTGAAAAATGGGTAACAAATTACTTTTAAATATTGATGTAGGTTGGAATTTGTAGTTAGGGCAATCAACCTAAATCTATAATTCCTTTCGTTAATACTTCTACAGTATGAGACGAGTTAAGCTTATATATGTATATATTTTTTTCCTGCAACAAAATGCTTATAACACAGTTTGGTAGTCGATATATAAAATGAGGAAACAGATTCATGTTAGGAGGTTGTGTGTTGCTTCAAGGAGAATTATAAAAAATCATGGATGACGCAGTTACAAAATTATAATTAATGCTTTATTTTATATTATAATTTTTTGTAATAATTATTTTATATGTATTTTTGTTATTGTTACATGTTACGAAGTTTTGCAATTTTGTTAAGAATTTTCAAGATTGTTAAATACTTCGAATTATTCGGTTGCCATTTTATGAGTTATTCTTCAGTTTTTTACATTAATAAATAATGAAGGATTAGTTTTTATGCACTTTCTTGTTCATCAAAGAATATCAAATTCAGTTCAGAATATAAAAATTAAATGCTATTTTGTTTCAGATTTTTCTTTAGCATTGTTTTTCCGATATCATACAAAATGTATAAATTTATGTCCATGTAAAACATGTTTTAAATATATTTTTTTAATTCACTGGACGAATTTTTAAGCTGATTCATTTGTTATACACAAATTTTCAGAATTTCAAATATAACAATAAATTGTCCTTTTGTCGAGGCGAGGAAAAAAAGGATTATTAAATCTCTGCATTATTTTTATATCCTTAAAGAATATTTCTTATATACTGTATATCTCGAAAATGGCTCTAAATATTTGTATCAAATTTTATATTTCAATAAAGTCTTGCTTTTTGAATTTATCTATATCGATGTTTTATCTAAAAAAAAACTGTGATTTTACCTAAAAAACATGTTTGGGTAAACTTATAACAAAATCGTCATGTGGTCACCAAGCCACGTCATTGATCCGGCATATGTTCAGCATCCAACAGAGCTGATAGTAAAAAGGTCTTTCCTGTGATAGAACTAACTATGCCTGGAAGTAACATTTCAGATTCGTATAATTACTCCCCTTTTCGAAAACCATCGATCCGGCTGTTCCGCTACAATCAATAACTGGTACAGATCAACCATTGATGAGAGCAATCTTTGATACGGGGTTGGGCAACCTTCTCAATTTCGCTGACGACATTATTCACTATATTGGATGGAGTAAAAGATTCTTTTGAAACTTCTCGCTGTTTGGAGTTTAGACCTCTTATTTGTTTCACATTGTATATCCAAACTTGAATCCGTTTCTTAAATTGCAAGGTGGTCCAAAGAGTCAAACATCGTATTATATCAGACACTTTCTCTAGAAAATTTTAATTAAGCAGTTCAATTGCCCAATTTTAGCTTGCACCATCTAATTTGATGGTGCAAGCTAATTTGTTAACTAATTTGTTAACTAATTTAACTAATTGTTAACTAATCTAGCTAATTTGTTAACTAATTTAACTAATTTGTTAAATATCAAAATGCTTCAACAGTGCTTTCTAGAATCCACCTAAAAGCAAGGAATTTTTCGCCATAGTCACAAAAACTGTTATGCGGGATTTGTCCTCCTATTCCTTGTTGATTCTCGCCATTTGAGAATTGAACGCAGCTCTCAACACAAAATTCTTTAAATGGTGCATCTGCCTTTACATGAAAGCTTCCCCTGTCACGACTTGTGTCTGGATACATAATGCTTCTATCTTCTTCACACTCCTGTTCAGATACTCAACAAGGATGAATTCTTGAAGTTAATCCAGATCGAGACCACAAGGATCACTGATTAGAACCGCGGAGACTTCATCATTTAAAACCCGCAAGGAAATATGAAGAATCTAGGAAATAAATAGTCTCTTAACCCTCTGAGGCACATCCATTCGCAACCGGATTGGATTAGCTGCTGTGCCTACATACGTCGAAGACGGTTTGCTACAAACAGATCCGCCCAAAGTTTTTATCTCTCCTTAAGTACCTAAATTTTTTATTCTGATGCAGGAACTTTATTCGGAAAAGATATTGTAGATTCCTTTTTACAAAATGGGCGCAATGAGAATGATAGAAAGACTAAAAAGAATACTCTAATATAGCAGATTGTTTCGAACATGTTAAATTAAGTGCATTCATGATTTTTTATTTAAATGATTATATCATATGTAGGCAATATCAGTATGTGATTTGTATCTAAATATTTTCTCCAAAAATACAATTTTACAAAAAAATTTGCCTGGTTATTTTTTTAGTTGTTTAATAAAACTGTCTGCATCATTTTACACGTCCTTTATTTATATTGAGAATTATTAATGGTAAACATCGGCACAATTTCAAAATTTATAAAGATACATTTAATTTCAATAATTTTTCATGATGCCATAAGTTCTAAGTTAATTAAAATGTACGTGTAATAAAATATTTCTTTATAAAATTTTATATCTTTTTTTAAAAAATTAGAGGGTCGTTATTTTATTGTTACAAGCGGGCGAAATGCGTGCCGAAGGAGAAAACGTTGGCGATGCCTCTCAAGGAGCTCCGTGCCAGCCGAGTTGGTTTTGCGAAAGGAATAGTCTGGTAGCCGCTGAATCTTTTATGAAGCGGCGCGTTTCTTCCACATGTTTTCACGCGATCGCTACCTCGGCTATATAAGGGACGAGTTGACGGAGTGAATTAGAGTTTTTCTTCACGAAATTCTTGGTTGCTAGTGTACCCTGCTCCTCGACTCAACCGCCACCCTATCTACTCCTGCCTATGATGTTACTCCGAGATCCGACTCGTCCCTTTTAGGATCTGTGATGGAGGATCTTTGAAGGCAAAGAAACAAAAACGCTCTGATCCCTACAGCGACGAAATGAAAGTTGATGAACCATCCACATCAAACCAACAACAGTCCAACCTACCCTGCAGCCACTGTGATAGACTCAATTCCCCTCAGGAATGTATCAGAACTTTGCAATTCCAACTCAACCGTGACACCAAAGGGGTCATTGAATCCAGAAGCTTATTTGGTCAGACTCATCCAGTTGTGCTGCAATATGATGCCTCCATGAAGGCGCTCACAAAAGAACTGGAGGGTGAAAAGGGTGAGTTGTACTCTTTTGGTGATTATCAGGACTTAAGGTGTAAAACCAAAAAATCCCCCTCTCAGGCACGAAACCAGAATTTAAAGATGTCCCCTTCAAAAAGAAAAATCTCTCAAAACTCCCAAAAATCTATTCTAACCAATGCCATTAACCATACCCCCATACAAAATAGATTTGCAGGACTCACTATAGATGAGGTAGAACCCAAAAATGATACAGTAGTGGAATCTAAAATACCACCAATTGTGCTAAAGCAGGAAAATAACTTTCATGAAATGTTAGGTAAAATAAATAAAAACTGTGGCGAAACTAACAACAAAACTACTAGCCAATTTATAAAAATCCCCCCCCCCAACCAATTGAACAGCATCAAAAGATTCAGGAGCTATGCATAAAGATTGAATATGCGCATTATGTAATCATTCCAAAAGACAAACGCTCCTTAAAAGTCGTTATCAAAGGCATCCCGCATCACTTTAATACTGCAGAAATCGAAAACTATTTAAAAGATCACAATCTTCCATTCAGGAAAGTCTCAATGATGACCAAATGCAGGACGAAAGAACCACCACCCTTCTACCTAATAAAACTTGATAAAAATAAGGAGGCGATTTTTTTTTTTGAAATCAAGCACATATGCTATCTGAGCGTTAATATTGAACACTACAAAGGTAGACCCCTGGTTACCCAATGTTACTGATGCAATACAGCAAATAACTGCGGATTCAAAGCTGGATGCCTTAAATGTGAGGGAAATCATGAAACCAACGCTTGCAATCAAACAGGGATGATAGTAAACCCCAAATGCATAAACTGTGGTGAAACAGGACATATTGCCTCATACAGAGAAAGTAGGAAATTTCCTAAAATTCCCTCCCCCGTACAAAACAGGAATAATTACTTCCTCAAAACGCAATCATTAGTTAGGGAAAATATTTCTTACGCAAACCATCTTAACAGAGCTTCTAGCCAAGAGATAGCGCCACTTGCCAGCGACGGTCACGGTCAAACACCCATAGTCAACCCAACTGACGTAGCTCAGGTAGCAAAAGCCATGAGAACCTTTAACGCTCTCATCAAAAAGTTCCCCAAATTAATTATAGAACTAGGTAAATTAAAAGCTACAAAAGACCCAGTGGAAAAAATTGCAATTTTTCTCAGTGCTTTTAGTGACGAGGCGCTGAATTATAATACTTAAAATTCAATCGCCACAGCCTTCGTATTATTTACTGGAATGCAAATGGCATAAAAAAATAAAATGTTTGATTTTCGTAACTTCGTAAATAAGTATAGCCCCGATATAATATTACTGCAAGAAAACCACCTTAGACCACAAAGAAAAATCTTCCTGGCAAACTATTTCTTGTACTATAGCTACCGCATTAATCAATCAGGAGGAACCGCTATATTAATTAAAAACGGCATACCTCATAGTGAGGTCCCCCCGCCCGTCCTACAGCATGTAGAAGCTAGCGTGGTTAAAATTAACTTTAAAAATATGGAGCCCTTAATCTTAACTTCTGTGTATACCCCCCCCCCAGTAATGATAGCTCTAACTTTATTTTTGACTTTGAAATCTTAATGCAATTAGGCCCAAATCAAATTTTTTGCGGCGATTTCAACGCTCACTTCGTTAGCTGGGGCTGTAAAAGTAAGAGCCCAAGAGACAATTCCCTTTACCACTTCACCCGTAAGGCCGGTCTGGAAATATTAGCACCTAATTTTCCCTCTAGATTTGGTTCCCACTCCGCTAACACCCTTAACCTAACAATAATAAACAACTTCCACTACCCTTATGATATTAAATCTATCCCTGAGCTTAACTCAGATCACAACCCCATCCTGCTAAATTTTTACTTCAAATACTCGCTCCCAATAAACTCCTCTATATATAAGACTAACTGGAAAAATTACAACTTTCTCCTGAGCCAATCAGAAACCCCGCTTAACCAAGAAATCCGTTCTGCCAGCAAATTAGAAACCTCCATTAGGCATTTCGAAAATCAAATCTTCAAAGCCAAAATGGAAGCATCAACTCCCAGTATGACCACTCAAAAGCAAATAGACCCCAAACTTAGAGTTCTTCTCAGAGATAGAAACATTACCAGGAAGACTTTTCAGAAAACTAGGGACCCAGTTTTTAATAGACTCATGAATAGGTTAAATAAAGAAATAACTAAATTTGGTTTTCAAATTGATAACAATAAATTCGTTGACAAATTCATAAACACTAACGCAGAAGACGGATCCATTTGGAAACTATTTAAATCGCATAAAAATAAACAACACAAAATTCCGCCCTTAAAAGGCCATTTTAGTATTGCAATTAATGATAATGACAAAGCAAATTGCCTGGCGGAAAGCCTTGAGATTCAATTTAAACCTAATGACACCCATGATTTCGCTACAGAACAACTCGTAAATAATACAGTCAAAAGCTTTCAGGACTCATTACCTTCTAAATTTAAGGGTTACTCACCTGTAACTCTTAATGAAATAAAAGACTACATTAAAACTCTAAATATCAAAAAAGCATCTGGAATTGACAACATTAGTAATAAAATGATCAAATGCCTACCTGATAACTTTGTAACTTTTCTAACTGTTATCATAAATAATATGTTAAAACTAGGATATTTCCCCAATCCCTGGAAAACTGCTGTAGTGATTCCAGTCCTCAGACCTGGTAAGGACCCAACTGATCCTAGCAGTTACCGCCCCATCTCTCTCCTACCTACAATTAGTAAAATTGCAGAACACTGTATCCTAAGCAAACTTAATAATCATCTCGAAATTAGCAATATCCTGATCCCGGTACAGTTCAGTTTCCGCACTGCACTTTCAACAACTCATCAGCTGCTCAGGGTCACAGAATTCATAGAAGAAGGCTTCTCTAATAAACAGTACACTGCCACAGTTTTTCTTGACATCCAGAAAATTTTTGATAGAGTTTGGCTCGAAGACCTTATTTACAAGCCAATAACATACAACACCCCCGCACCCAATCAAAATTTTAATTTCATACCTCAGCAACAATCTTTCAGGATTAAACTGAACAATGTTTTTTCAGTAATCAAGTCGATACTTGCTGGTGTTCTTCAAGGACCCAAGCTGGGGCCAGTTCTATTTTCAATTTTTATTAATGATATACCGAAACAATTTAATTCCTTACTCTGTATGCATGCTGATGATACTGCAATACTAGCGCGAAACAAAAATCCTAACTATATTACAAAAGCTCTTAACAGACTTATAAAATCTCATGAGGACTGGTTCACTAAATAGAAAATTGTAATTAATGCCACAAAGAACGACGCCATCTGTTTTTCTCGTTATAATTATAAGAAATTCCGCCCCCTTCAAATTAAAAACCAAACTATCCCGTGGTCTAAGGAATGTAAACACTTAGGAGTCGTATTAGACAGTAGATTAGTTTAAAAGCCCCACTTTAATTATTTAATCAACAAGTTTCAAGACCTCACTCGTAAATTATTTCCCTTAATATCTCGAAACTCCAAAATGACTAGAAAAAACAAAATACTTATTTACACTGCCTATTTGCGTCCAGTAATAACTTATGCTTGCCCAATGTGGGGTTATGCGCCTAAATCCAACCTAATTTTAATTGAAAGATTTCAAACAAGATTTCTTAGAAACATTTGTAAAATGCAATGGTATATGCCTAGCAAAAACATGTATCTTGGTTTGGAATACCCCCCTTTGAAAAAATTTATGAAATAATTTGCAGTCAAATTCTTTGAAGACTTAGAAAAAAGTAAAAACGAAGCTATCATAAATATCACCAGATACACGCCAAATCCTAAAATCAGGCGTCCCAGAAACATCTTACTTTAATATAGTTTAAATTTTATTTCAACTTAACTTAATTCTTAACTTATTTTATTTCTAATGACCCAAATTTAATTCGTAAGTTTTTATCACTAATATTAATACAACAGCTGTTAGTGTAATATCATACTTACTAGGTGAATAATTCCACGCCCATCAACCCTAAATAACCAATCATAGGTCGTCCTGACTCTTGACACCTAACTCACCCCTACCTTTCAGCAGCAACTATAAAAGATCCTCCAGCAGACCGTGGTCGAAAATGACCACGAATGTAGATGAACGCCACGAAGAAGCACTCTACTCATGACCGGGGATAAGCCCCTGCCAGGGCTAGGTGCCCCAAGAATCCAACCACTCGCAGTGAACTAGGCTTTTCTCCTCTTGGAAGAGAAGCGTCTTGCTGTACTAGCGGGGCTGTGTTTACGTTTGCTGTTAACAGTTGTATTATTGAACTCGTTGTGACTTATTGTTTACTGTGCTATACGATAGTTGTTTTGCAATCTGTTTTTATTGTGCGTAAGGCTTGCATTTACGCTGTTAGTGACTGTTGACTGCTGAATTGTGTTTATCTGAAGTTTTACTTTATCAAGTTATCCTGTAAATAGCTGTAAATAATTTTTTGTGCTGTCCTCAAGTAAAGTCCATTCAATCCGAACCCGCTACGCTAAAAACGTAACATTATTTTAGTTGCAATTGAATATTTTTTTTTCTTATAATAATTTCTATGTAGAACTCATTTGCTCATATTCAATGTGGATTGGAAAGCAAATAAGGAAAAAATAGCAAAAAGTGAAAAATAGTCAAATTTAAAGGAAAAATATGAAAAAATGGATCAGCTTACAATTAGAAACTAAATATAAAATAACGATATTTTTATCAGCATTTAATTTCATAACTTTGTTACATTATATCAGTAATTGTCATCGTTTAAATGTTACCATTATTTTGATTTTTAAAAAATAGAGGTAAACTAAACCGAATTTTAGTTGTTCAGTTTTTAACATTCTTGTTAACAGTTATTTCATTTTGTTAATCATTCTTGTTAACAGTTATTTCATTTTGTTAATCATTCTTGT
>JAOUZG010032936.1:6469390-6484228 GCA_026289955.1 Argiope argentata | reverse complement strand
TATATATATATATATATATATATATATATATATAGATAGATAGATAGATAGATAGATAGATAGATAGATAGATAGATAGATAGATAGATATAGATAGATAGATAGATAGATAGATAGATAGATAGATATAGATAAGATATAGATATAGATATAGATAGATATAGACATAAATATAGATATAGCTTTCATCTAGGGTTCCAAATTCCTTAAAACTGTATTATATATATTATTCTGTTGTTTACATGCGATAAGTTAGTTCTATTTAAGATTAAATAAATAAATACTATTGATATAGTGAAAGACGAACTGTTTGTCTTCGATGTATAGTGAGCATATGTACGGAATTTATCATACAAAAAAAATACAATGAATAACTGAAAGTAAAATTCCCCAATATAAATAATGGCTACTTTATTTCACTAGAATGATATGTTTATTTAATTATTTTACAGCAAAAACTTCATAGAGCTACTTTTGCTTTTTTTTGCATCCACCATCACGTGGTAAGTAAACCAAAAAATCTAGATGATCTCAACCTGAAATTGAAATTTTGCCTAAACATCAAAATTGTAAATAAATTATTTTTATATGATATTCATGATAATAATATTTTTTATTTACTCACACCATTGATTTTTTTAATGTCTTATAATCATTTTTTGAATGTTATCTACTTTCTGTTTAGCCTCTTCAATGACAGTTACGGTTTCACTTCCTGAAATGTTTATTTAATCAAGTTATCAAAAAACGGATTACAGATTTAATCAATTTGTCGGCCTCTTACCATGCTGGTTACAAAAATTTAATAGTCATGCAAAAGCCTGGTAAGTTTCTGTTTTTATTCAAAATCTATATCAGCATTTTGTAAATTGGGAAATACTGTGATTATGTGCAAAGTTCTATAAAAAAATTGAATTTGAAAGTAAAGTTAGGTTTCAAATTAATGTAAATAAACCGCTGATGCAACGTACTAGAATGTGATCAAATTAATATACAGTGCATTTACCGGCTTACTCCGATGTCAGGAATTTTTTTTAAAATGTGAACTAATAACGTGACTTATACACTTAAATTATTACAAATGTTCGTCTTCTCTCCCTTTTGAAATTTGGAATGATTTTTTTATTAGTTTAGATTCATTTCCTTTTATGAAGTTATCAGTCTTGTTGTATACATTTATTATCTAGACTTAAAGTCGAGTCTATGCAAAAACTAACTAACCTAATTATGTTACTTTAAATTTCGTTTATTTTTACAAATTTTTGAAATTTTTTTGTTTTGCTCTAATGAGAATATAAGTTAAAAATTAGCGAAATCTCTAGCTTATAAAATTTTGCTTTTTTCGATTTCTACAATGCTTTATTCCTAATGCTGGACAGTTAGACCTAAGGTTAGTCTCTTGGTTTGTAGCTAGTGAAATCAGTATGCTTCTGATATGGATATTTGCATGCAACCTGCTGAATTCTTGATGAGTTAAATGGGAATTTATTTTCAAAAGGAAGAAACTTGATATATTAATAATGGTTAGGCTCTTCAGTAAATGAATGTAAGTTATCATTTTGATATACTGACAAAAAATACTGATAATTGCTGAGAAAGATAGTAATTAGTTCACTCATAATGACCAAAGCTCTAAAATATATATTGGATTGTCATTTTTTTTCCATATGTAACTAAGCAAAAAGTAAATTAACAAATGGAACTGAAAAATTATTAAAATATATTTGCAAGAAGCTATGTGACTAAATTTTTGAATTAATAAATTTGAAAAAGAAAATTTTTTATATTTATTTATTGCCTTTTCATTAAATTTATATGCATGTGAATTTCATAATTTTGAAATGATTACATGTTTTAAAAATCATTGAAAATTTCTATTCAAATTTTTTTCTCTTAACATTTTACTTGATTTAAAAATCAAATACTAATTTAAGAATCTAGATTTTTTTCTTTCAAAAATGGTAATTGTGCAGCTACTTAAATTTTAAATCCTTTTATTAAATTAAACGATAAAATCAAAGAAAAACAAAATGGAAAAGACCTAAACTAATTATCTCAACTATAATATTAAAAAGAACAGTGTATTTAGTGAGCGCTAATGCTGCTGCTACTAGAACACAAATGCAAAGAACTAAATTATCAAAAAGTATTAAAAATTATGATAGTAATTTAAGTAAAATTCAAAATTGAAAGGACAAAAAATACTATGAATCTGGCCTGAAGACTTTTTTAAGGGTCATCCTCTGGCAGGGATTCAAAAGAGGGATTTTTTCTGTGAGAGGTCTGACAATTCGTCAAAATATTGATCGCTCATGACCTGAAAATCCCAAGAAAAAGAGGTTTTAGAAATTAATTTGTATCACAAAAATAAAAGAACAACTTAAAAGTAGAAAGATCACAGAAAAAGTTTACATCAAACAAAACCGAAACTCGCAAGGCAAAACAAAATAGTTTTATAATCTGAATAGAATTAAAGAGATGAAAAAACCCAGTAAAATGAGGTCTTAGCGATAACCAGTACCACAAAAATACAAAAACTTTAAAATAATTTGAAACACAAAATGTTTTATGGAGGCCTGTAACATAAAGCTATCAACAGTTTTCCTTGGTAAAGCACACAACGGGCCATGCGCCATGAAAAATTCTTAAGAATATTAATTATTTTAATCATTATACAAAACTGTTATTTCACCAATTTTTTACATCATTTTAGGGAATTAAAAAATAGTTTATTGAAAGTATCAGTAATTTTTAGGGAAATTAAAGTTAATACTACAATCTTTACATTGAATTTCTTTTTCATTCTTTACGCTTTGATGATTTATGAATTGTTTCTTGTATTATTTATGAATTATTGAAAACATATTGTATTATTAGCAATTTATTAATTATTATGGTTGTTTATTGGTCTCTGATTATTGGCATGATTATTCGTTTGGTACAACAATATATGTAGTCTTAAATTGTTAAAAGTCTGCAGTCTATTAGAATTATGTTTCTTTAATCCATAATACCATTTGAATAATAGTAATAATGACTTGATAAAATTCTAATTTGTGCTGGCTATTGTCCTGATTAAAGAAATAAATATTAATTTTCTATTTATTAACCATGCAGCACGACTTCATCATATTTTATTATTTTTTTATGTTTTTGTCTGCATGAGAAGTAAGATTTTTAGAATTTATTAAACTTGTCTCTTCTTTTCTAAGAGTGTTGTACTGAAGGTTCAGTTGATTATATTATTACTTCCATATATGGTTGAAAAAATCTTACTTCAAAGATTTTGATGAAGAAATGGAAAATCATTTTCACAGCAGATCTTCTAATCTTTCTAAGTTATAAGGAGATCTCCCCCACCCATTAACTATCATTCATATTTATTAGGGAACTCCTATTTTCATTTTCTCATGTTAACTCACAGATGTAGGGTGACTGAATAAATGAAAAGATTTAAATGGTAAAATATTAGATCTGACATTAGGCAGTTGAATGAGATGAAAGTGAAAACTTAAATAGAAGTGAAACTCTCTGTAAACCAGTACTTAGTACTGGTTTACAGAGAAAAGTAAAAACTTTGTTGGCCTAATAGTGCTCATAAGGAAAAGATTTTTCTCTTTAGAAACAAATTTATGCGCAGGTTATTTGGAAAGCAGAAGATTATTTAGATTATATAACTTCAGTTATTTTTTAAAATCTAATTATCATTTTGCTTGAAATTTATAACATTCCATACATAATCCATACATAACATACATTATGTATGGATTATGTATGTATTTAATATATGTATTTAATATGTTATGTATTTATTTAGTATGTAAATATTCCTTAAAAAATTATATAACTCTTAAGCATTAGAGCAATACTTCCCACTTTCTAAAATCTGAAAGTTTGAAAATGAAATGTCCAGGAAAACTAAAGTTTAATTATTAATAATTATAAGAAATTTTTTTAAAAAATGCAGAACATTTGTCTTTTAGTCTAAGCTCTGTGATTACAGTATTGAAAAAAAAAATGAAGGGAAAAGAAAAGCCTTTAAGAAATTTTATGATCTCATTATTTTTGTGTATTGCCCCATTTGCGACCATAGACAGAAACCATAGAACCATTGCGACCATAGAAATTTTATATTAAGAAATTAAAAGCACAAAATTCATGAGAAATTTGATTTTTTTTTCAAAAGCTGTCTTTATTGTAATGCTGAGACACTACAATGAAACAAGACACTTTTTTGACAAACAATCATTTTGAGATATTTCTTGCGCATCTTTCACTATCATAGAACAAATTAAATCTCACAGTTTCAGTGCACCAATATGATTTTTCTGTCATTTTTTCACAGAGTGATTAGAATAAATTTTATGGCTTTTATAAAACTGTCTGTGGAAGAGGAGAGGGTATTATTTCAAGAACTGTATAATTTTTTTTTTCTAAATTCAATTGATGAGATAATTTAGTAAATGCTACAAATCTGAAATGTTTTTTTCAAAAGAATTTATTTTATCTACACTTTTTTTTTGGAAATTTTGTAATTGGAATAAAAATAAAAGTAGTGATTCTTTACCTGATACTGAAATATAACTAAAAGAATACTTTAGGTAATTACAATTTATAAAATCATTTTCATAAATTACTGTTAATTGTTAGTTTCTAAATGAGAAAAAAAAAAGAATTAAAGAAAGCAAAAATATCATTTGAGAAGGAGACTTTTAAACCTAATGGACATTTCAGACTATATTTTCGTTAAAACATAATTGGCTGTTGATGATGAAAAAAATTATTTTTATTACTTATTTATAATTCTTTTTATTTAGGGATTGTAATGAAGTTTTAATTGGTGGATGGTATCACAATAAATTTTAAATTATTTTATAAAAATATTATATTAATAGTTATAGTTTTATCAATTTAATTATTTTAATTAAATTTATGATAATTATTTAATTATAATTTCCTAAACATTGCAGTGCACAGCAAATGGGCATTTAAACATTGATTTAAAACCTTTACTTTTCATTCTGAATTAAAAGCTAATATACTGGATTTAAGTAAAATTTGAATACTATTTTTATTTATTCGAGCAACATATAAGTATGGTGTTGAACTTAGATTTATGAAAAGTGTGCTGTTTTATTTTTATTATTATTATTTCATCTGAAACTCATATAACTTATGTTGTTATTAAAAAAAAAACTTGATCATTGAAATATTTGTTGTTAAATACAATATGCTTGAAGAAATAATATTGTTACAAGTGAGCGAACGTCGCTGAAAGTGAGAAGGGGAGAGCGATTGGCGATGGTGTCAAAGAGCTTAGCGCCAGCTGGGTTGGTTTGGCGAAAGAAATAGTCTGGCAGCCGCTGGATTTCTCTCGGTGATTTCCGAAGCTTCGCGGCTCTTTCGTTCGGCTATATAAGGGACGGGCTACCGCATTCGGCAGTTCCTCTCTCTCGGAAGAGAAGCGTCTCGCTGGACTAGCAGATTAGTGAGCTGTGTTTACTTTTGCTGTTAACGTTGTTTTATTGAGCTCGTTGCGATTGACTGTTATGGTGCCATACGATAGCTGTTTTGCAGTTTGTTTTTATTGTGCGTAAGGCTTGCATTCACGCTTTAAGTGACTGTTGACTGCTGGATTGTTTTTATCTGAAATTTTACTTTATCAAGTCATTCTGTAAATAGCTGTAAATAAATTGGTTTGTGCTGTCCCCAAATAAAGTCCATTCAATCCGAACCCGCTACGCTAAAAACGTAACAATATGATAAATAAAACTAACTTTATTTTATGAAAGCTTTGTTTCTATAAAAAAAAAGAAAAGTGAGAAAGAAATAAGAATTTATTTAGGTTTCCTCACCCTTTGGTTTAAACATCAATTTATTTTGAAAGCCATTTTTCAAATCAGCCTACACTTTTATTAAATTATTAATATTTCTATATCGAAGAGAATTTATTTAATCTGATATATATCTATATCTTTATCTATCTATATCTATCTATCTATCTATGTATGTGTATATATATATATATATATATATGCTCTTAATGATTGACAAGCACCTTAGTGCTTCACTCAAAATTAAAACTTGATTTGCATATTGAATTTTTTTTACATTTTTAGCAACCATGATCTTTTATATCTGTTTGAGATCAAGTCAGGCATTGCCAAAACATTTTATGTTTTCCTGCTACAAATCATTGATGTAGCAAAATAATTAAATGTCTCTCTCTTTCTCTCTCTCTCTCTCTCTGTGTGTATGACATCAATTAATTTTGAATAATATTATATTGTAAAAAAAGAATATATTTAATAATCTGATGTGAGATTGTATATATGATAATCTGTTATTTTTGAGAATTCCATAGTTAATCAATATTTCATATCCGTTTAATGTTTAATTTTTAAAAGTATATATAAGTTCAGCTTGTATGTTGAATTACAGTTCATATAGTAATAGGACTCATGTTCTTGAAACTGAAATCTATGCTGTGGTTATGATGTAGCAGCAGATGGAAGTGAAGTTATAGATGTATCAATTTGAGGACTCCTATTATAGTAAAGGGATGTGCCTTGATGGCCATTGATCTTCTCTTGGCTACTGATAAATGCTGCAGAAAGGAGGGGGGGAGGGGCTTTAGATGCTACATTACAGTGTTCTAGGATTCTTTGCTACAGGTTATTGGTTCTGGCTTTAGTTGATGTATTATTCATTGTTTACTGGCAAAATTAAACTTTGGTTCGGATCTTTAATAAAAGCATTAACAGTTTTTTTAAAAAAGTCAATCCTTATTGAATTAATTCATTTCTATTTTAATGAGTTTATATCTTATTAAGATATCTTTAAAAACACGTACAGTCATCACAAAAATTTTATAAATGCTGTAGTTAAAGACTTCAACAATGTTTCTAATCTATTATTTTTATTAGTTGAATTTATGTGAGCATGATTTTAAGTATGTTTCTTGACATACTCTTTATTTTAAAGAGTCCCTTCTCTTGTATTCTAATCTCTGTTTTAATATGTGTAATAAATTATTATTTAACAATATTTACTAATTTTTATGAACTTAGAAATAATATATCTACTAATTTTCTTTAAAAAATTACTGGAAATTCTATTAACCAAAACATTTATAAATTGCTATCATAACTTCAAAATCTTTCACAGTTTTTCTCTTTGTACTTCTGACTAATTTCTTCTCCTTTCTTCATTCTTTTATAGAACTTCCTGCTTACCCTTCTAGTAGGAAATTGAATGGTAAGTTTTACCTTATTTGTTTAAAGATACTTTTAAATTTTGCATATTTATATCATTCTTATTTTATTTAATATTTTTGTTGAATATTATTTTTATTACATATGGTTTATTTTAGTTTTATTACTTTTGCTCTAAAATGAGTCCCAATACTTTTAAATCAGGAAGAATTATTTTGTAATTTTTCCTAAAAAAACTGATGGATTCAACAAATTAACCTACTTGCTTTATAAATTAAGAAAATAGTATATATGTATTTTTGTTATGAATTGAGAATTTCTTTTTCATATGAACTATTTTACTTATAAATTTAAGATATTAAAGTCTTTGCTAGTACTATATAGTAAAAACCACTTGATTAGGATTGATTTAATTATAATTTACTGTAAGTTGCTAAAATGCTGTTGATGTTGTAATTTTTAAAAAATTGAGAATTGTTAATAGACTGATTATTTCTAATGATTCTCAATTACTTATATTTTTTGTAATATTAGTGAATTTTTGAGGATTTATTTCTGCTGTCTACAGGACAATTCACTTTGAATTCAAATGTATTTGTTGTTTATCTACAACTAAAAATAGGTTTAAAAAATGAAAACATAAGCAGTATCGAAAACCCTTGTATTGCCTTTCCCCCTTTCATTTGGTTTTGAAGCATTGAGGCAAGAATTTAGATGATGGAAGGTATGAAGAAATTCTGGACTTATTAACTGGAATCCATAGTGGGATTTTACGTGCTATCAGAAGTGTAAATTTCTATTTTTTTTATTAAGATCTATGGGTGACTTTTCATTATTTTATGATTCTGTTTGGATAGCATGAAATAATGCATTAAAAATCAATAATTCTATGTCATTCATATTTTAAAAACCTACGTAGATTTGCAAATTTCATTGATAAATCATATTTTTTTAAAAATATTGCCCTTTTAAAATATCAACCTGATGAATCTTAAAAATGAACTGAAATTTATAAAATCTCAATTATCCAGGTCGCATTGAGGACAGGGCGACCTGCAAAGAAACTTCCCAAAATAATAATAATAAAAACAGACCCACCTTGACTGCTTGTTTCAAGCAATGGCATTTTAATATAGCATGCAAGTTTACAAAATGCTTAGCTGTCATTAAATTAATATATTTTAAGTCAATTTCAACTCCCCTTTCCTTTTTCGAAGTAATCTTCAGTAATGCAAATTGTGTTTGGTTATTGGAATTTAATCGCTACATACGAACTTGAGAAAAATCGGAGTTCGTAATTAGTATGACTTAAGAGAATGCAAAGCTGATGTGTCTGTTTTCAATGAAATGGCAAGTGATGATAAACGAGGAATATGCCGTTCTTTGAGGATACCTGGATACTTTCGGTTGATTTAATTACTTAAAGGAATGATAATAAAATGTTCACTTTCCTGGAATTCTTTGTCTCGACCATGTTTTCTGACCCGTCAGACGTATTTTTCTTTCTTTCGCATTTCCTGTTTTGGCAAAATAAGGACTCCCGGTGTTAGCGTTTCCGTATTGGGCAGTTGACAGTACTTATCGAATGTTGCTGCATGTTCTGGAGGTGGAAAAATGTGAAGATTCTTGAAAGCGGATCCCGTCCTTACTTTTCTTTAATCTCTCGATATCTGGGTATCTAGACTGTCCGTCTGAATTTAAGCACCGATTTTAATTTCTTTTTGAAGAACTTTAAGTTTATGCTTAAAAAAAGAGTTTAAAGTCT
Organism: Argiope argentata; assembly: GCA_026289955.1. Taxonomy (NCBI): domain Eukaryota; kingdom Metazoa; phylum Arthropoda; class Arachnida; order Araneae; family Araneidae; genus Argiope; species Argiope argentata. The sequence continues at coordinate 6,475,249 of JAOUZG010032936.1, read as the reverse complement.
GGTTTATTGATAAAAGTGTATATCCGAGGAACTCTATAAGGATACATGATTTGGAAGTTGAATGATAATAAGTTGCTTATTTATCGCAATTCTTTGCTAATGTTTTCTTCATAAATGAATTTTATTCTTATTATCCAGATATTCTATTTTTTTTCCTTCTTTTTTTGACTCAAAATTCAGTTTTGATGAAACTGTGCTACAACATTTCTAGAACAGTTAATTTTTTAAATGTAACAATTAGTTTGAAAAGAAACTATCGAACTACTTATAAATTATATTAAGTATTAAAAATAATTGTTCTGCTACATAACATCATTCGAAAAATACCCTTGCATATAGTATGCAAGGATATTTATGAAAAATATTAGTTTTTGCTCCATTTTATGTTATACAAGTTTTTAAAGCATAACATCATCGATTTAATTGACATTTAATTTAGCATAGCATTAATCATATCTTTTCATCCATATCGTTAAAGATATTAAAAACGATATGATTGAAATATTAAAACCGACGAGTGATCTGGGTTTTAGTTTTAAAAGTAATTATTTTGAATCTCTTTCTGTAACTTAGCTGATTCAAAGAGCGGTGGCGTTAATTTCCGCTTGTGCGCAGAATATTTCCTAGGATTTCAAGGCGTAACTAGATAGTCTGTAAAAAACAGTCGAATGTAAACGAATCAGAAAATTATTGCTTTATGAAACGGGGTGGCCCTAAAATAAGTTTTCCATTTTAGCGGTATTTGCGACTAAAAACTAATGAACGAAATGGAATCATGTTTCCTATACGACTGGAAGACATGAGAAAATGAATTCCACAGGAAAAAAAAATTTCTATCGAAAGGTGCCGATACGGAAAATACTGGCACTGTGGAAGAACATTTATGAAAGAATTCACGAAACTCGTAAAAAAACCCCCTTTTATTCCTCCACATTAGGGTCCCATGGATGCCGTGCAACATTTTCAATATTCTGACCTTCCCTGTGTGCAACATGTTGCTTACGGTGTTAGACATTCTCCGCTGCTGCACGTTAACTATCGGTTTCGATATTCATAACAGCCCGTCTCTTGTTCTATTTCAAAACATGCAGGTTTAATTAAGAAAGGCACACCATTACGCTATATTTTAGAACAGTTTTAAAATTAAAACATTCTGAGGTAACGTAGGCCCATAGTACGCACACATCAGTAGTAAAGAACACATTAAAAACCGAGAACAGGCTGCTAACAGGTAGTTTGTTCCATTTTCACAAGGAATGCATGGCGCTATTGTCATGCACGCACTACGAATCCGTCATAATCAGTCTCGATTTGCAAATTTGCGCTTTCTAGATAGGGGGAAATATTGGTGATAGTATTCTCCAATGTTTTTTCTTTATTATTTATTTATTTTACAGATTTTCACATGCCTTCCACAGGCTATGTAAAATTTGGTTTCATTTCGTTCATTCGTTTTAGCCGTAAAAGTCTTCAAACAATGAAAGCCTTATCATGGCTACCCTTTATGTTATTTGAATGTAAAAAAAGACCACGTTCTTGAAATGTATAAACATTATTTGTAATCGGGAATATTCTGTATGTCGCATCTAGTAAAACTGCAGAAGTTAGTTCTTTGAAGGAATAAGATAATTTTGAAACTTTTTCTCTCGGGTTCCGCATAATAGGCCCTTACTTAGTTTTCTGAATTGAACAACCTCGAAAAAATCGGACATGTAGGAGTGCCTCTAAAATAAGAATAATTATCTGACGGTTTATTTAAAAAGGTATCGCTAAGAGAACGCCTCCCGAGCAAAAGCGATTTCGTTCAGCTCACTTCCTTCCTGTCTTTCGGCGGGAGGATGTGGTGCGCCCGCTTTCTTTGCGCTGCTAGATTTTCGAATCAACGTCATCCACTCATCGCTCCTCGAATGCAATGAACTCGAAAAGGGTCGCTAAATGTAAGTTGTTACAATTACATTTTTTTGTTCGCTGATTTTTTGGGTCTTTTTTAAGAATTGGTTGGGTGGCCTTCTGTTAACATGAGTGTTCACCACGTGCGCTTCTTTCCCAGAACTAGGGTGTGTGAGCTCTGATTTTTTTCTTGCCGAAGCATATAAATAGAAACGCCATTTAGAGTTTACATTTACTTAGGTACTTGCTTTACTAACTGCATTGATTTACCACATTAAATAGGAGCCGAAAGCTGATTAACGGAATTTTACCAATGAACTACGGCAATTCAAGAGAAGTTGTACAAAATGCCATTTGTTTTTACGTCCATAAATCATGCGCTTACTTGAGAAATTTTCTAAATGCCATAAAAAGTGGTTTCTGTAGAATTTTCCGATGTTTATTTATAGAAGTAAAAGTGAAAAATTTATTTACTATAGAATAAAGCTTAGTTCATAAATTCTTTTAGATAAAAAAATGTTTTATAGATTTTTTTAAGTAGATAGAAAATCTACTATTGTTTTTCGTGCTTAGAAAAAATTATTTTCCTAAATGCTGCCATTTGTATTGAATGATAGTTTTATAGATATCTTAAATCCTATATTTATTTTCATTTTAAATACTCTTCGCCTCGTTCGCCATTTAAAGTAATTTTGCATTTTATCATTGAAAAAAAAAAATTCTACCTTTGAAAATTATTTGGCATTGTTTGTAATTTTTCAAATTCTACGAAGTTTCTATTTTTTTTTTTTTCATCTTGTGTGTGTGTGTAACTGATATTCCCATTTTAATTTAAAAATAAAGCTGCAAACCCAAAATTGGATGGATATCAGCGCAAATAAGATTTTCATTCCGAGCAACCAATGGTATTAATTTTATTATTATTTTCTAGTACTGACTAAAGGAAATTGGAAACTTAACCTGCTCAAAGTAAAGTGCACCCCCTCTTTTTATGTTGACTGCTACGTTGAATTTCTGACAATGCGATTTATATGGACGCGTCCCCCCTCTCCCACGACTTTCATGGTGTTAAAAATATTATCATTCATTTTAATAATATATATTAAAAATACTTCATATGAAGCATTTTCTTTTTTCGTATTTGGATGTGGAGGCATTTTTTTATACAGTTATAATCATGTAATGTTGCGTTTGTGAGATTTTGTGTGTACATGCAAAATCATAAAGATGACAAAACTAAGTGTTTGAATGTGTATGAAACGTTTATAATGTTACACCAACTTGTGTGTACTCAGAAGTTTAGAAATTTAATTACGAGAGAATAAGGTGCAACTAAAAGAGAATCCATCGTTGGGAATTCGATTTTTGCATTTGTCAGAAATCACAGCTAAAATTCTTACTTATTTAATAATTAATAAATAATGAACAGTTTATCTCGAAATTTTGAAAATATCACTTTATTTAAAGCTGTTTATATTATTTCTCTTCTTGATTTTAATTTGCCATATGGACTGTTATAACTAAAATAGTCTTGATATCACAGAAAAGTAGCGCTATCTTTTGTTTATAATTATCCGGTTGATGACAGGCAGAAACTGTTTCAAGTAACAAATCCGTTACGCTTATCTGTGTAACAAATATTACGTGTGCCAGCAAAGTTAGATTGAAAATAAAAATTAAAATAAAGTTTCATGATCTAAATAAAGCTTATTAGCTGTGGAGAAAATTTTAAAATGGTTCCATCTGAAAGCAGTGTATTATTTTTTGAAATAATTTGTTGGTAGTTGGCATTCCTATTTGAAACAGTTACGTGATAGTGTTACTTGCTTTAAAGTGAGTTGTTACTTGACTTGAGGCGCACATCCATTCAATTTTAATATTTTTTTTTATTTAACTTCTTTCATGTCTGTAAGACTATTGGGATTTGAGTTTTACTAGTAACTAACCATTATGGGGGATCAACTTATTCATCTACACTATGGACTTTTTAAACGATTACTTTGGAATAGTTCTAGTCATTGTAATTACTCATCTGGTGATGGGTAAGTCTATGTTGATGCTTCATAAACTTTCTGTCGGGACAACCTTTTATTTTCTTTTATATCTTGTTTCCTCTGATTGAATGGAAGGGCGGTCATTTTCAGAGTATTTCTACTAAATACTCTGCAGTTTAGCCATTAGTGAAGCATTAAATCGAATGCAGCTGTGAAAGCTTTCATTGTTCAGTATGAAAGTCCGACATGTTTACGGCTGGCTGTTACTTTTTCTAACACAAATAAGATGACTTTTTTTTGTTGCCATGTTCGTTATTTCTATTTCGGCTTTAGATAGCTACGACTTGCTATATGCGTGAAATTATTTGGATATTTTCAGACATAGCTAACCAACATAGTTAATCAGATCATTCCTCATAGTAAAAAGCAGATACAGCGTAATTCCATTAAAATTTTTACCCCATAAATTATAACAATGAATTTACTTATACCAAATTTCAAGACGCTCGTCAATTAATTCTAATCCTTTCCTAAACTTACAAATTATAATTGCTATTCCAGATTATGATGTAGAGGCGCTTATGACCTCTTGTCACACCGCTCAACTTTGAAACATCACGGCGTTGCCATTATCTTTATAGATGGCTTCTATAAATTATAAGCATATTTAATTTTTACGAGGATAGAAATTTGCATCATTAGCTGAGCAAATAAATGATAGCAGTTTCTGTCGATAGAAGTGCCTTCTTTTGTTTATTCAGTAAGTTGGAATCGCCAAATTTATATTGTTTTCGTGTTGTTTGGACTTCCATCCTTATTTAATCAAAAGATCTGTCAGTCAGTTTGTTAATTAATTTCATTTTTTATTCCAGAATCAGGCGTACATTTCATATTTAAGTTATTGGGCCTCGGTGGTCTGATGATAAGATCTCGGCGTCTGAACCGGAGAGTTTCTGTTTAGAGACCCGATTTCCTTCGTTTAAGCAGGCCTAATGCACGCTTGGGCTAACGCCCGTTGGGGCTAAACGCCCTCCCTCTAGTGTGAAAGTTCAAAGAGGAGGTTGCCAACTCAAATGTTGCCCTCATCATCTGACCGTGGTTCAAAATTACGAGATCCGTCCAAAATAACCCTAAAGTTGCTTTAAAACGGGGTGTCAATATAACTAAGCTAAACATAAACACGTTATTATATTTTCTGAAAAGAAGGAAAGCGCTGACAATCATACAGAGAATTATAAGTTAGTTGCATGTTGGAATGAAAGCTGGAAAAAAGGGCTGTGTCAAAATTTGTTTGCCAAATTTCGCTCCGATTCACCCCCCCCCCTCAAAAGTGCACTACTATCATTTCCATTATCGATTCGGATCGTCGCAACACAACACGCAAGATTATAGAGAAATTCGATATGCCCGTACTTAATGTATTTTAAAAAAATAAATAAAGCAGCGTGCTTGTGTTAAGAAATTCGATTTATGGTTCCAACAGGAGTATGAGGACACTTAAGGAGAGTTTATTTGACTCAGAGTATTAACTTGTACGATTCGCTTTGGAAACGCAATGAAAGGAATTCATTTTGGAAACACATGATTGCTGGAAAATCCAAACGTCTACGTTTAACAAGTCGCCAAACTGAGCAATGCAGTTAAAAAAAGCGACTAGAATGAGAAAATTGTAAGGGGCAACATGATAATGCATGGCCTCGAACATCTTTGGTCACTCGCCAAGAATTATTGGAGTTTGGATATGTTGTTTCATCCTCTATATAGCCCTGATCACATGCTTTCAAATTTTCATTTATTTCATTGCATGCAGAGCTCTGTCAGTGGTAAAATCTTTGATGGCGTTGTTGTAAAATGAAATTTCCTTTTTTTTCTCTGGCGAAAATCAAGAGATTTATAAAAATGGAATAAAGATCTTGTTTCAAAGATGGCACACACACACACACACACACACACACACACACACACACACACACAC
>JAOUZG010032936.1:6388073-6411165 GCA_026289955.1 Argiope argentata | reverse complement strand
TATATATATATATATATATAGCTTTTGGCTCATTAATACAGAAGAAGCAGAGAAGAAGCAGAGATAAAATGATTGAAATGTACAATGGTGTTTGTCACCTACAGAAAGTAAACAAACTTTTTAATAAGAAATATTAACATATATATTTTAATCTAATGTCAACTTTTTTAAAAAAATAACAAAATATTTCAATACTGTCTTTTATAATACTTACTTATTACAAAGTCTAGCTGGTTTTCCATCTGATCCAACTCCAGCTAATTTCCTACATCTGAAATTCTCATAGTGTACACTATTTGTAATATCTTTCAAGTCTTGCATATGTGTCCTACAGAGAATATAAACCTTATGATCAATGCTAAGTAATAAATAGTGATATTATCTACTTACATGAAAACAAAATATCACATTACTTAAAATGCTTTTTATCTTACATAGTAGCCTTTAAATTTAAAAATCAGCAATAAAAAATACTTATTCAAAGTTGCTCTATGATCCACTTGTTGAAGTATTACAAGTAATTTTTTAAAGAAATATCTAATTTGGAAAGAAAAACTGTATAATGTTTAGAGGCTTGAAAATCTATATAAATAAAAATGAATCACAAAATGTGTTGCTAAGAGCAAAACTTCGGAAACAGCTAAACCAATTCGGCTTTTTTAAAAATTTATTTATTATTAATATTTTCATTTGAATATGAGAAAATTTCTTATTTGGAAGGGGGACTGAAAAATTGTGAGGAAAATAATAAAAACGACACTTTTCTTACATTCCTGCCAAAAATTTCCATTTCCACACTGCCTAATAAGTAAGATTTCAGTTTGTTTTCCCACTCCAAACTAATGAGGTTAAGCTTAACATATTTTTGAACAAAATTTTCAGACGATTATGTTTATTTTCTTAGTGTTTCATGCATTTAAAATGAAACATTATTAATTAATTAATTTTTCGGATTCATTTTGAAGTACTTTTAAATTAAAATGCAAAAGAATAAAGGAAACTAAACATTTCTAATTTGTATTGCATTACCCCAATTCTCATAAAGAATTCATGCATTTGTGTTACCTTAATTGGTGTTGAAAATTCATGCATGTACAGAAAGTTGTAATTATTAAAATTGATTTTTCATTTAAATTAAAAGCTTTAAAAATATGTGTATAATACTGCTGTAGTTATCTCAATCTTGGTCAATAAATAAAATAGACTTAACTTTAAAGAAATACTGACTTGATTTGAGATTTTTATTTCAGGTATGCACTGCAAATAAATGTTTCTAAGTTGTTTGTATGCTTTTTCAGGTGCACAAAGTTGCGGGTAAAAGCTAGTATATGCATAAAAATCACCGTCTTGAAACATAACCAATTTGAATTAAACGGTGACAGTTTATGTATCATGTGATCCAAGATTCTGTAGCACGAATTTCTGATCAGTTACATGATAATAATTAATGACTTTTTGAAAGTTATAATACTATGCCAGATGTCAAGATGGATTGACTTGAAAACATTGACTCTGAACATAAAAATTGTAATGATGCTATGTGTACTAAATAAGAAAAAAAGTGTTCACATTAAATACACAACAACAATTAACAATTGTAGAATTAATAGATTTCAAAAACTCTAGGGAAAAAAATTCAAATGTTGTACAATACTTGATAAATACTTTTTGGTGAAGAAGGATTTTATTTTGTAGTATAGTCCATACAAAATGGCAAACTATGGATTAGGGACACACAGAATTTTGATTATAGATCAATTTTAATTACTTAAATAGCCAATAGTAAAAAAGTTTTCATATCTGAAAGAAATTAGTATTAAAAAAAAACTAGACTTTTAATGATTTAGTATGCAGTGAAATTAACAATCAGAAAAAAAAAAATCTTGGGTGGGGGGGAGAAGATTCAATTCTGCCAATGTTTAAATCTTTCATTATAAACCTAAAGCAAGTTTCAAAATAAGTCATTTTCTTTCACATCACATCTAAAAACAGGACAAAACAGAACTACAATAGTGATTCAACATACAAGACAATCTTGTACTAGGAATAATTTTTCATTAAATCATAAAATTCCACTTTTTTTATATATTCATCTTTCTTATCTCACTGCTTAAACTAAAATTAAAAAGTAAAGTGTTAGTTTAATGACCTATAATAGAAAAAAGTCACAAGCTATAAAACTTATAAAATTAAACAAAATAAAGCCATATTTTAAAAGATAGGCAAAAGTAATTGATTATATGATTAATATTAAAAAGACTTCAAGTCCCAGGATATACCAAAAATGGAGAAAGGTCTTTTATTTCATTAAGCATTTTATAGATGATTATTTCTTGCATAAGATATATTTATAATTTTAATGCTTGGAAGTATAAAATTATAAAACAAACACATTTTTAACAAAATTAACTACAAATAGAACCAAAAACAAACCTTAACAGCATGTTCCTTAATGCTATAAAATCACAATGTTCCATGTTTTCAACTGAAAAAAAAAATTAAAAGTTGCAGTATTATGGGATTTTATTAAATTATATAAAACAGTAAACAAAATTTTTGAGATAGAACTAAAATTGGAAAATCACTAATTACCTTCAGCCACACCCCAGGGATATCTGCGGCCTCTAACCTGTTTTCCACCAACATCGATTAGTGTATTACTACCAACAACAGCAAATGGTACTCGTTCCTGAAAAATGGAAATAACACAACATATTAATATAGCTTCACAGTCAAATATTACAACACATTTCAAATTTACTATAATGACCATAATCTTGAAAGTAAAATCTGCCAATACCTAAATGGTAGTAGAACAGAAACAAATAGTTAAATGAAAATATTAAAAATATTATTTTAATTATTTTAACGTTGCAACAATACATTTCATTTACTCAATATTGCCCCAATTAATCATATATATGACCAGAAGCTGAGTAGGAATTGCATTATTCATCAGACAGATTTGCAGAGCTAACTCATCATATGATCTTGAATGGATATTTCTCTTTAAAAATCCAAGATGTTCACAAAATATCTTAATTTAATCTATTACTACACAGGTAGTCATAAGCACAGGCAATAAAAATAATTTATTAAAAGCTTAATATAAGTATGAACTTATTATATAATCATAAATTATTAATACTGCAGTTCCTGGTTATAAATGTTATAAACAGACTTTGTACATGGATGCCTTCACTTATCCATCGTGAAAGACAGTGATTCAGTAAGACATTTCTTTATTTTGACACTTGAAAAAGAGAGGGAGAGAGAGAGAGAGAATTGCAAAATGATGTAAATAATACTTATTTTATATTTAAAAAAATTATATAGCTAAATTTTTAATAAATTCCAAACAATCATATGAACCCTGTCTTCAGTAAACTATTAAATAACTGCCTTCAAAATATTTCTTATATACTGAAGTGAAAAAAAAAATAGAAATTAATCATAAGAAGAAAATAGAAGTTTAATTCAATAAACGTTACCTTTGATATTTTATTTTAATTTATAGTATTTAAATTGAAATAAGATATCAGAGGTTAAATTGTTTATCTGATTAAAACAAAAATTTACCTTCATTATTTTTTGCTGTCTGTTTTCATCTTCATCTTCATCACAATCTGGGAATTCATAAATCTTTATTTGATTTTGTGCAATTTCACTCAATATCTAAATTTAATAAGAAAACAAATGTTATATAATTATTATTTAAAGATAAACATCATTAAACACAAATATACTATATAAATTAAAGATAGAATGCCAGTTTTCTATTATAAATTATATACAAATATAATAACTGGAAATTAATTTAAATAGTAAGAATTTGAAGCACTTCATATCTATATCAATTACTAAATAGAACTATATGAAAAAAAAAATAGAATCAAAATTTTTCAGCAAGTGAAAAAATAGCAAAGTATTCAAAAAGAGAGCATATGATGTTCTAATAATAGGTTATATATATCTTTTTTAATTTTACCTTTTGAAAATTATTTTAAATATTGATAATAAGAGTTAAATAAAAGGGTTACTGATTATAAAAAAAGATTCATAAAGCAAATATTAATAATTCTAAAAAATCTTTGCATTGGATAGTCTATAATGCATGAATTATCTTACGTATTTAAAGCTTATATAGCAAAGAATGCAAAAAGCTAGAAAAACATAATTTATTTAAAAATTAATGTAGTTTAAAAAAATTTATCTTGGATTTTAGCTTTACAAATAAACATGTAAATTATTTATATACTTAGAATATACAATATGGCAAAAAAAAAAAGAGAATAAAATTAAATCTGCTATGCATTGAACCCTCCTTGAAGCACCCCATGCTCTTGCAAGTTAAATTATAATTTTATTCATTTTAATTATTTCATATTATTAGTCACTTTAGTATTGCAAAGGATCAAACAAACTTTGTCTTGTATTTACTGCTTTAAAAAATATCACATTTCCTATTTATTTCATTTCAAATAATCATGTGCTCAAAATTAAATTTTTCTAGGTGTTATTTGCTGCGGTAATTAACTTTTTATATTAGTTGGCGCTTTTGTAAATGCAATGTCAACACTTTATTAAAAGCTTTTTTTTTTTTTTTGAGATGCTTGTGCAGATAATAAAAATTTTATTTTTCACCAATGGATTTTTGTTTACCCCAAAAACCTCACCCCCAAAACAACATGTTTTGACATGATAAAAAAGCATAGAACCGGCATTGTTCATCCTATTAGATGACAATATTCCTCTTCATAAATTAGATAAAATACAGAGTTACCAGACTGATTTATAAGCAATCAATGTATTATGTAAGCCTAAAAAATCTAACAAATTCAAATTATTATGAAAAATTTACTGTTTTCTTGAAGTGATGACATTCCTCAGGAGTCATTGTATCTGCTTTGGCAATGATAGGAATAATGTTGACTCTGTCGTGCAACCTCTTCATGAACTCCACATCAATAGGCTTTAGGCTAAAAAATTTTTTTAAAAAATTCAACCAAAATTACTGGCAGAAATCTTAATTAATAATAAAAGGGGAATATGTGTATGGCTGAAATTTAATGAGGCAAACCAATTAAAATAGAACAAAAAATGAATGCTAAAATGATATTTTAGAATTTAATTTTTAAAAAGTAAAATTTTGCAATTGAATTGCAACAAAATCAAAAAACTATGTTATATAAAAGAGATTCTTACAGTATTTTATAATTTAAATAATTCTCTTTTCAATAATGCTACTTCAGGCGCAATCGATTTCCCATAATTTTCGCAAAGTATTTGAAAGTTTAAAGCATATAACATTATAATACTTTATTGTAAAGTAATAATCTAATTTCATTCTTGCATCAGACTATTTGAATACATTATATTTTTTCATATAATATTGCACAGAAAAATTCCACAAATATTTATTTACAAGAAAACAATTTATTTAAAAATGCTTTTGTACTCAAAGAATGATTTAAAAAATCATTTTTATATAAGCCTTTAACATGCATTAAGTTTATATTTTTAAAAGAATGAAGAAATTTTAAAATGTTATAAAATCCATATTAATAGTTTAATAAACAGAAAAACAAATATTCCAACAAAGTAATCTGGTACTCAAGTTTAACAAAATATTTTTTAAATATTGTCTCTTTATTTATTTCATTGCAAAAATTAATCAAGTAACTCCAAACTAGACATTCAAAATAAAATTTCTTTAAATCATAAATTCAATAAGAAAACATGAAAAAAATAATGAATTATACATTGCAATGACAAAATGAACAATTTTCTCATTTATTGGGATGGCAAGAAACTAATTTCGGTTTGCACCAGTAGTTAGTGTCATGTTTGTTTTGTTATTCTTTTGTCAATGTTAGAATGTTTTTCTTTTTAGATTTGGCAGTAGATGCCTATAAGTCGCTACAGAAATCCAATTTCGCTTACTTTTGTTTACAACTGTCAGTTTTAACATGGAGTGCAAAAATAAGCATTTTCAACACATTTTACTTTTTTATTTTCATAAAAGCCAGAAAGTTGTGAGGCTCACAATGAGAAATGTAAAGTTTATGGCACTAATTGTTTAACAGAACTCACTTGTCAGAATTAGTTTTAAGAATTTCGTTCTGAAGATTTCTCACTGTAAGATTACCAACATTCGGGCTGACCTTCTGAAGTTGATGATGACAAGATGGGAGCAACAGTTGAATCGAATTGTCACATAACTGTGCAAGAGATTGCAAAACGGTTAAATGTATCACACACAAAAATTGAAAATCATATAAGACATCTTGGACTTGTTAAGAAGATTGATATTTGGGTTCCACAAGGATTGAAAGAAATTCACCTAACTCCACGAATCAATGTTTGCGATATGCATTTCAAACGTAGCACAATGCAATACTCTTTTTTTTTTAACGAATTATCACTAGCGATAAAAAATGGATCGTCTATAATAACGTTAATCAAAAAAGATCATGTTCCAAGCAAAATGAACCAGCATAAACCATATCAAAAGTTGAATAGCATCAAAAAAGATCATGCTGTCAATCTGGTGGGATTACAAAGGTGTTGTGTATTTTTAACTGCCTCCAAACAATCAAATGATCAACTCAGATGTTTACTGCCAACAACTTGTGAAATTGCAGAGAGCAATCAAACAGAAAAGGCCAGAATTGACAAATCACAAAGAGATCATGTTCCACCATGACAATGCAAGGTCTCACACATCTTTAGCAACACGTACGAAAGGATTGAAGTTTGATTGGGAAGTGATGTCACATCCCCCTTACAGCCCCGACATGACCAATGGATTACTTATTCCAAAGTTTACAAAAATTCTTAATACCATTTAAAATTTAGCAATAATGATGACCTCAAATCGAACTTGTTTGAGTTTTTTTGCTATTAAGAACAGAAAACTGTATGAGAATGGGATCATGAATTTACCAGAAAGATTGCAAATGGTCATCAAACAGAATTGAAGTTATTTGACTGTTCAAAGTTCATTTTTGGTAGAGAAATTTTGAGTTTTATTTGACACCAAAACCCTTAAATTATTTTCTTTCCAACCCAATATAATGCCATGAATTTTTGATTTACTTTATCTGTCAAACTGATTTCAAACATGAAAACAGTTTTTCTTCATCATCTTTACTTTTCAAAATTTAGTATAGCTATATAATAAAATATTTTCAAATAAAGAAGAATTATACAGAAGGAAAGGAAGAAAAAAGGAAGAAAGAAGAAAATTGGGTGGGGGGCAGCAGTAATATCTGTTCTCAAATAAAATCTTGTGATGAATAATTACAGTTTTAGTCAAGGAGAACACTAAAGTTATTGGTAGAGAGGCTTTAAAAATAATTAACTTTTTCCTTGGTCAGTAAGCAGAAAAATGAAATAGCATTGCTCTTTATGTCCATAGGATAGTGGAATAAATTAATATAACTGTTTAAGGAAAAAAAAGGCATACCAGAGAGAGCATGGCGACTGCAAAAAGGCATGTTAATTGTAAATCTTATTTGGACAAGATAGATTCATCCTATCTCTACTGCATATAATGTTAAATTAAAACTCTATGAGGATAGTCCTAGCTTTAACATATAAGACACACAGATCACTAGGGTACCTCAGGGTCAAGAAGCCTTCCTGAATAAGATGTGCCTCTGAGGTGCCAATTTGTAATGAAAGATAAAATGCTAAAATTTCAAATATGAGGAAATTAATCAATGGCTTTTAGAAAATCGAAAATTTAATTAAATATAATGAATCATTTGAAATATTAATCACTTTACATATGATAATAAATAAATAAATATTATTTAATGAATTATTGACGGTTGAGCCTAGTTTTGGATAATCAACTATGGATTTAATAAGAATGAAATGGATTATTACGAAAATGCTGATGAATATGAAATTTACCCATGGCCAGAAGGAGCAATGAAATACAGGCAACAATGCACTCTCCCATCAGGTATAGTAGTTCTATGAACCCTAGATTCGGCATTCAAGTACTCTTCATATTTATTTTCTATGTAATCAGATATTGGCTGCCAACTACCAAAAGAATAACAAAAGAACATTTTACTCATATATATGGTAAATATGGCATACAATAAAATATATAATATGTATAATATATAACACTTTTTAAAAGAGTAAAAATATACAAATAAAAATCAAACAAATACTTTTATTTTATTTTATGGATTATCAGAAGTAATGTGTGGCAAGAAGAGAGTAATTAAATAATTGCAGAATTTTTAGATGTAGTAACTAAAAAATATGTAAATTATACTTTTCAATGAATTAAGGGAAGAAAAATAAAATGTCAAATTTTTGTTTCCATACTTCCAAATGAACAACCATTTAGAAAGGCTACCTCAACTTCAGGAAAATTTCTTTAAACACTGAAATGATAATATAACACATTATAGGTTCTCCCCCCTCCTCAAAAAAGGTCATTAGATATTATGGTTCTTAATTTCTAATATTGAAATTATATTAAAGTATAATGCATGTACTGCTACTGTCTATTAGACTGAATAAGATCTTGAACTGTGTAATGAATGCTTTTGCAGATAGTGTACTCCAAGATCCTTCAAGAATATTTGATTATTATAACAACGAAATAAGAACATATAGAACTATATAATAAACTATATAATAATATATAAAATATTTGTAGCCTAACGATCATTTAGTAATCATTTTTAGAGATAATAGAGCCTTCATCAAAATTGTTAATGCTGCTGATTAGAACTTTTATTAAAAACTTATAAAAGTGAAAATAAATTAATAATTCAAAGAATTCAATCACTGATTATATTATTCTTCCATCAAATATTATTACTCACAATTCAGTTAGAATTAGCAATATTCTATAAAAAAAACATACCAATGAGAATTGTCTACAGCATCTCCAAAGCCTGGAGTATCTACCACAGTCAATAATAAATTAACACCACTTTCTTTTAAAAGTACTTTAGTTGTCTCTACCTACAATTTTAAAAAATTAAAAATCTCCATTTAAAAAAAAGGGTGATATAAAACATGAACAAATAAAAAATTCAATAATAAACTTTTGAAATTCATTCTATAATATTAAGTTTCATTAATTATATGCAAACAAAAAAAAGCCTTGGCTTATTAAAATTGAAAAATTATCAACAAATTAACATTAAACTCATTCACTTAATGTAAAATTAACTCTAAAAAAGCACAGAAATTGAAAAAAGAATACATTTAATTCAGTAAAAAGTCAGAAGGACTGACTTAGGACAATTTGAATTTAGCCTCTGAAAACAAATTATCTTGAGGGGATATACCTGAATTGTTTTTTTAATTCGATGAGATGGACCAGGATGTTCATTAGAATAAATGTCAGTCAGGAACATAGAATTAATTAATGTTGATTTACCCAATCCAGCCTCCCCTAAGAAAGAAAAAATAAAAAATGTATACATTTTTATATTTCATTATCTTCTTAAAACAGGAAGGATACTAGTATATATTCCATTAATACTTATAAAAAGTATTGCTTTGTGTATATCTGCAATATCCAGACAAATCTACTGAATTAACAATCATGAAAGTTGGAACACCGATTGTTATAATGGCGACTCAATGATTATACAGAGTATTCACTGAGTAGGTTAACAAAAAAGATGCAGAAGAAAAGCTTGATTTTTTTAATTCATATAGTTTTAGAGAGAATTTGCTTACCTCAGTGTTTTTTTCAATGTGAAAATTAATAGCCTGTGGAACTTCTAAGTTAATAAGTTACAGTGAAGATAAAGCTCAAATGACCAAGAAATAACTTTAAGAGTGAAGCTTAAATGAAATTATTAAATGCATAAATAATAGTTGTTAAAAATCCCATCATCCAAGTAATAAATGATAAATTTTTAAACATATGTAACTGAAACAAATCAATTTATTTAATTGATTCGTTCCAGACTTTTAAAATGATTCATAACTATCAAAGAGGTTTCTAGTTATGACAGGAATTAAATATGAAATACAGAGAGAACACAAAAGCAAAAACAAAGTTTACACATCTAAATATAAATAAATAGATGATAACTAGCATGAAAAAAAATTATATTTCACTTCTTCAGAGACTACATTTGCAAGAAAATTTAAAAAAATGGTGAGAGGTCATCTTTCTGCCTACTCTTATTTTTGATATCAATGACAAAGCAAGATAATCATTGTAAATATAATTAATTTTTGACTCTTCAGAGGGAAAAAAGGCCAATTATAGAAATGTTTTCCTACTGAAGAATTTCAACTCAAAATTTGAAACAGGTCAATTTTGGCATAACAATTACATGCTTAATTTACCCTACTTTGCTCTATTTTTGCTGTCGCAAATAAATGGACATAAATTGATAGATACTTTTCAATAAAATAGATACAATTCAAAATCTGAATATTTTTAATTTTATTGTAAAAAATGAAATGCTTCATTTGTTTCTGCTCTACCACACTCATCTATGCAAGTATCAACTGTTAAAGGAATTTTATTCAAAAATTTTAATATAAAGATTATGAATCAGCAGACAGTTGACACAAATAAAAATATTTTTTTTTTCTAGTTGAATAAAATCTGTAAATTTATTAAAGTTCCAAAACCTACTTTTTGCTTCAACTGAATTTAAGCTAGAATTCAAAGAAAAATCTTTGTTGTAATGAACTGTTTGCCACTTCAGTGTATTTTGCTGTTTGTATTTAAGAATGGAATAAATTTAAATAATTTCAACTTATATGATTGCAATACTTTCACTTCGTATGAGGAAAAGTAAAATGAGAAAATCCAAAATGGATTCACACTCACCAACAACCATGAGAGTGAACTCGAAACCTCGTTTCACAGCTTTTCTGTAAACTTGATTTGGCAGATTGGCAAAACCGACATAGCCGTCCAAATCTTTTGGTGACATGTCTTTCATTCTGTCGCCTTCTTTACTAGAGAGGGATTCTTTGGATGAGGAATTAGAACTGATGCCTAGCGATGAATTTATATTAGGCGATGCTACCGCATAATTAGTAGTTGAAACATCATGACGGAAAAATAAGTCCCTCTTGGCATTTAACTAAAAGAATAGAAAGGGGTGAAAATTAGCGACAAACTTTAAATTAACTAATAAAAGAAGAAAATTTACAAAAATATTTTTTAATACTAAAATTATTAATTCATTGAATCACAAGCTGAATTCTAGTTAAATGTTCCTGAATTTATCACCAGAATAGTAACCCGAATAAGAAAGCAAATAGGTCTCCTAATAATTCACTATTTTCTTTTCACTTGAAGAGTTTTATATCAACAATAACAATTTTTATGATAAATGAAAATTAAAAGTAATCAGCAAATAATCACAACTTAAAGAATTTGGATAAATTATAGAAATAACTATTATTGCTAGCAGAATATTCACCATTTATTTTTAAAAAACAGATATTTCTCATTACGTAATAAATAATGGATGAATTTATCTCCTAATTAAAATAATCTGCTCAAGCCTTTAGAAATCATTCATCTTTGAATCACAATTCGAAGACCTTTTCATTATAATGGAATTTCATCTGTTTTTCATTTCAGTGGCTTTTTTATACATTTTTGAAACACACAACTGGGAATTTACAAAATAAATACATAGTTTAAATATACCAGCGGGTGACAGCGCTCCGCTTGGAGAAAACAGGTATCGAAGCTAACTCGAATATTTAAATTTTCAATTGTGATTTATCAAAACAATACATGCCCATAAGAAAATTTGTGAAACCATTGGTGAAAAGTTAACCGGTCAAAGTGCACCATTGTAAACTATTCTAAACAAAGTTAGAGTTTGGAAAGGGAACTATTCTATACAAAGGTAAAGTTTGAAAAGTCATAGGAAATAAAATGTAATTGATAACAAAAAATTATACAATTAAAGAAATGGTACAAAGTGAGCAGTGTAAAGATTGAAGTGTGTTGAAGTTCAATATTTTTGACAAATTTATTTACAAAAACCAAACATATATACATACATAAGAAACATATTATAAACCTATAACAGCATAAACATAATAAGCATTAATCATCGATTGCGAAGTCTTCCATTGGCTATAGATGGCAGCACGTTACCACTTGAAAATTTAAGTAGTCATTATGGCGAACTAATAAAGTTTGAAAATATCCTATCTGTAACTCCGAACTGCTCAACCGCAGCGCTTCAAAACCGGCGCCAATCGATTCCTCGTGGCCCAAAACCCCAGACCCCCAAGTTTACCGGAGTTTATTAATTCTGGGGCGATTTTCAACTTGACAACCATTCCTCGTATTATAGTATAAGATAAATTAATGATAAAATAAATACTGATACTCCTTTTAATTAAAAAATGTTTCACAGATAAGATTAATGATTAGTATAATGAAAACAAAATATACATAATAATTAAATATTTTTTAACATGTTCAGTATTCGAAACACCAGATGATAAAACTAATTTTTAAATTTTAAATTCTAAAGGGGAAAAAATGAGATTTCTTCTTATGATGAATTTTTTATTTCTCAATTCATATTATTATATAGCTATTTTTACATGTTAGAAATGTTAATTATTTTTACATGTTTAAAATTAACATGTTACAATAATTAATATTCTGTTACTAAATAGAATTTGAACAAACAAGTATAAATCTGGAACAAGAAAAAAACAGATGCAATCACTTCTACAAAAATCTCAACTGTTTAATATCAGTAATAAAACCGATGCAACTATTTCACAGAAATGAAACAAACAATTACGCCATTTAAATAAATAAAAAAATGAAGATTTGGCCTTCTATGTATTTATGACAGTTGTTAATATACAAAAGTTATAAATACATAGGAAGCAATGACAGTTTTCCAATTTGACATGTACTCAAGTTTGTGAAATTGAGAACGACTTGAAAAAAGGTTGATTAAAAAAACTTTATTTTTAAGTTATCGAATTAATTAATAAATTTATTAAGAATATTAGTTCTATAAATAAGAAAATGTTTTCAAAATATTTCTATTTTATTTCATATATTTAGTCCCATTTCTATTTGTATCCTTACATTCACTCATTGAAATTTTATAAAGCCGCAGATCAACTTTAATAATAAAATGCATTAACACGGATTTGACCAATACAAAGAATTACATGATAAATTTAATAAAATAAAAAAAATATTAAAATAGGCTAAAATATAGCACGGTGATGCCAAAAAATTAGATGCGTACTAAAGCCTAGTTCCAAGGCCCTTCGAATCGTTTAGGCGAGTCATGCGTTCCCCATTTTACCCCTCTTGCGGGTTTTCGGGGTACTTTGATACCTGTGGACGCGTCCAAAGTTTCCTGCAAATTGTTGGTAAAGTGTCCAGGCATCAAAGGACCCCAAAAACCAGCAAGAGGGGTAAAATGGAGGAAACGCGTGGCCCGCCTGAAGATTCGACGATCGTTGGAACTAGGCTTAACAGTGAGAATAAAAATCTATCAAATAGAGAAAAGTTAAAAACTGCATTAAGGCCACTTTATGCTTTACAGCTAGTCTCAAGGTTTTCATTATTATTATTGAACGGGAGAATTGGATTTCGCCATTCATTTTTATTTCTCCTTTGATTCGAAATATTGAATTTACTTTCATTGAGAGAAAAAAAAATATTTTCCCCAAACTCCAGTGGATTGCTGGCATAAACTTTAGTAAAATCAAGTCTATTTGTTTCAATGATAAATTCTTGTTTCCCCATCTCTTCATCGAGTACTTGCATGAAAAAGGGATTTCTAACAGTTTTGTTTTTGAATTTAAGTGACATCAGCAGCTAATTCTCGGTGTTTTAAATAAATTTCCGTATAGTAGTTCCCCTTTACCCTGCACTTAGTCTTATCAGATGTCCAGTTTGCAGATAATTTGTTGTTTTTCTATGACAACGGATACCAGGAGATCCATTTTCAGTTTTTCGAAACCTATTTTTCGATAACTTAATCCTAAATCATGAAGAATCATTATTTTTTCATAGATAACTAAGGGAAACTCACATATTTTCTGTGCCATGACAATAGAAACTGACACATTTCATGTTTGATACATTATATAACTTCAAAGTGCAGGACTATTGTGTTGCAAGATGGTTGCGTTAATATCTGTATTATGTTTATATTTAATTGCTATTTAATCAGTCATTGTTTCAAGTGCAATATTTTTTGGCTTGAAAAAAGTTATTCTTGTTTCTATGGCGAATCATTATTATTTTAAAGTAAAATGGTAGCTCTTGCATAAAGTAGAAGTTAAAACAATTCCGTCTCATTTGTTTCCTATTAATGCAAAATATAGAACAAAAATATTTTACAGCTAAATGAACATACGGCATATAATAAATTAGCTTAGAAATATATCACGGATAGGTATTATATAAAAAGCATACATAGAAATGTATTTAAAATTTCTTAAAATTGTAAAATACTAGTGTATTTTTTATGAGATAACTTATTTATTATCCATTGGAAAACTCAAGTGAGTTTTCTCTGAATTTAATTAAAATATGAAATCTATCCAAGACTACTTTTCACCATTACTGTAAAATAATGCTTCGCAACAAAATCTTATTCCCTTCTAAGTGCCAATTTAACAAATAGTAAAAGGAAAAACATGCTAAATATTCACATTACAAGTTAATAGATTTTAGCCGCATGCTTTAATAGGGTTGATTCCTCCCGAATACAAAATTGCACGGTCCGAAATTTCACTGCCACTCTAAATAAATAAAGCGAACTTAAAATAAGCTAGACCCTCTTCGAAACTATATTCACTAAAAGAACAAGAAAATTTGATATCAAGTTATTGGAAGCAAGATCAGTGTTTACAATCATAAAAAAATCATCGTAATTTAACAAGAAATTTTAGATACAAACATATCTCAATATCGTAAACAGTGGAAAGGGTCAAGATTTTGCGAGATAAGAATTTCCGAGTTAAAATTTCATGAATACAAATCAAAACAACGATGAAATTAAATGATATAATTTTTGATTTTATATAAATATTTTATATGTTCATCCGACGGCCACTTGAAACCTTTTCAAACTTTGAATAAACGTAACAGAATACATATATTTATAAACATTGTTATATGTCGGCATTCTACAGCACAAATAATTGTTTGGATCAATGCATAAAACTAAGGCAACTTAACAACCGATAGTAGTTGTGAGATATTTCCTAGTTGGTAAAATTGCCTATTATCAGATATTTCATATCATAATAATAATATCAATATCTAGAATTTTTGAAAAATATGTCATAAATTTAATGCTACCCTCCCCCTCCCCCCATATTTCGATTTCCTCAAAAGAATTTCAGTTTACGATTCATTAAAAACACGGACACTACTTGCATGATAACGAATAAGTTTATTCAGTAATCATTATATTTAAGAAGCATAATCTGATACTCATCAGTAAAATGATAAATGCGAGCACAGAATTAAAATTTAAGAAAAAATTAAAAATAGCAAAAGCAGTTCGTAATTTTGAACCTCAATTAAATAAAATTAGCACCCATTCCAAAAATCTCCATGGGGGAACCCTACAGTTCGACATTAATATTTATAATAGTACCCACAGCAACTAGACTACTGATCTTGGTGGAATTGAACTTTATTATAATATCGATGCAGCCTTGAATGTCGACCATACATTTGATTACTTCCGAAAATATAAATTTTTTAAATAACCGCCTATTTTTCGAACAAGCATAAACCATAACAAATTCAGCTTCATCCCATATTCTATAAAAAAAAGTGTAGCTGCGAAATGTTAAAAAGTTTCAACACAAACATGGCGAAAATTTTCAATTTAACAACAATTACCTCAGATATCATACTGTCCCGAAAATTCCCTCAAGAACGATGTGAAGACGCAGATAAAATGCAGACTTTATTCTCCAGAAAACGTGTATTAAATATACAAAACACAAGCTACAAATTCACAGCAAATTAACACTATTTCATCGCTAATTACAGGTAACAGCAAAGCTATAGAACGGGCACACACCTGCATCGCCAAATTGATCAAATATGGTGATCTTCTGTTGAAAATTCTTTTGGAACTTTTCTCGCTGAGGCGCGATTCCATTACAAATAATTTTATACAATTAAACTAGTTACACTATACATCCCATTTACACAAAATTCATAAAAATACATCACATAATCGTGGAAAACGCAAAAAAGAAGAAAGAAAGGAGAAACGAAAAGCATTACTGCATTGGCTAATTAATGTTTAAAAAAACATTCATGAGATTATTATTGCATAATTCCACTTTTACAAACAAACACACATTTTTATGTAATTTAAGAGTTTGGTATGATAGTAAGCCTACCAATTCCCATAACGCCATTCTCATTAAAACTCTGTTAACAGATGTGGAACCTACGACTGATATTAGACCTATCCTCTGAAAAATTTCAGCAGAAAGAAACGAAATCAAGGTAACAATCGCATATTTGGGAAGAAACAATTTTAAACAAGCGCTATTAAGCAAATTTAATGTTTGTCGACAGAAACGCAATATGACGCTGTCACACAGGGATGAGGAAATGAGAGGGCTTATGACTGTCTCAATTATAGGGTCAAGCAACCATCGGCAGAGGGGTAAAAGACCGACGGCGCGTGATTACAAGATCTGTCGAGACGCGGTTCCACGTGATTGAACGGAGGAGAGGCAAAGGACAAAACACTCGAAAAAACTCCATTGTGAGGCCAATTCAGGGCCCCGAGATTCAAAGACACTGAACGCGACAAGAAAGGAAGTTTTGTTGCCTCCAAGTGAGACACTAATAGACAAGTACCCCTCCGCCTCCCCGTTCATTATAATTTTGTGTGCCTCATAAATCAATGGGAACATCTGTAGCCCCAAATGGACTTGGATCGCTTTAGGCTGAAGTGGTCACATATAAAAATCTCTTATTGTTCTGGGTAGAAGCTCCAAAGAGATATGGACAGTATTTCCATGTCTTTACAATAATTAAATGAATCGATGTTCTAAATAATAGCAGCCTTAATCACTAGTATTGTTGATAAGAACTGAGGGTTATTTACAAGAAATTGAAAAGTGGGCAAAATTACTTCCTCTGAAAAAAAGCAGAGAGGATTAATGTTTGTGTAGCAAAATCAAATGTTGCAGTCGCTTTTCTTTGACATGAAATCATGCCGTAGAATTTATTAAATGGAACAATGCTGAATATGAATATCAATGGACCGTATTTTACTGAATAAATAGTGCATATAAAAAATATATATATACACACATACGATTAAAAACATTATTTTTTTTAAAAAAAATTTAATCTAAAACTTTTTTTAATCAATAATAATTCAAAACAATTCTAATAACAAGTTAGGTTTAAAATAATTCTGCTTTCCGATTTTTTTAACTAGGATAATTTACTCCAAGACCACCAATGCAGAAGAATGCACTTGAAGTAACATTAGAAACTATGATAGCAAAAAATTACCATGCTTCTTTATTTCTTTCTATAAATTTTTAAATAATAAAACATTTCATTGTTTCTAATACTTAAATTTGGTTGTCAATCATTTCCCGTCTCTTCATTAAGCCATCCAAGAATCCCCACTTTAAAATATCCCGAATTAATAACGTCTGGTTATTTTACCGAAAAACAAAATCGACACAACACTTAATTACAAAAGACAAAAGTTACATGATTTATATAGAATCTCAAGTATAATGAATCCAAGATCAAAGACATAACTTTAGAAAAGATTTCTAAATATCTACACCAAATAAAACAAAAATGGCTCATACAACCAATAAATCAATAATAACAAAAGTCAAGTCCTCCTAATTACCTGGAGAAGAAATTGCCTTCCACCCTTCAAAAAATAAATAAATAAAATAAAATTTTAAAAAAAGACTGGGCAATAGAATTATTTGTCTCAGAGTAATATTCATCTAATCCACAAGTTAAACTGTAACTTGGGAGCCAAAGTGCGAATATGTCCGAATCCGACAAATAGCAAACAATAAGCTATTTCGATCTGAAAAACAGATTATATGAAAGGCTTCCAAATCCTCCAAAAGGAAACAAATGCCTAATCAGTAAATATGTCATCACCAACATGAAGACATTCAAAACTCACGATTATGAAAGAAATTTCAAAATGAAACTATTCAAAAGATACATTAAAACCAATATTGAATTTTTAAAAAATGAAATCGACGGTACAGAACATTCAATGAGTAAAAGAAAACCTAAAAGACTTATCTGAAGCTAACTATCAAATGACTAGGCACAACACTGCAACCGCCCAAGGTACAATCGGAACAGAATAGCAATGTATTCACGTCATTTTTTGAACTAAATGCTATTCAACACCAAAGACGTCATCGATATTTTCCGAATCACTAGGTCCAAACAAATCATATCATGATGCTCCAGGAGCTGTTACTGTTTGTCCATAAGGAGATCTCTGGCCGACAGTCGTCTATGTTTACGGCGGGAGTTATAGAAACAGGTTACTGCAGGAAGAGTCCATTTCGCAGAGGTAGAAATTCATTCAAGTTTCTTACGTTGGCGCATTTAGCGCCTAACTGGCGGTATTGATATATTGCCTTTAATTTTCGAAAGCAAATTCGAAAAATAATTCACTGGGCCGAAAATCCTTTGCGTACTTGGAATTTTGAAAATATATTTTATTCTTGTTAGAATAATATAGAAATTCCTTTCTGATTAGTACAGAAAGAACAGAGTAAATCAAATAGAAAAACTGAATAATTATTTATATGTCTAACGAGTGCACAAGAAGAAAAAAAATTAAGTAGAATCCAGTATGACAAAAAATTAACCTTCATTTTATTTGTTTTAAATTTATGTAACTACTTAAGATCAAATTCTCCGCAGCAAACGCGAAGTAATCTGTCTAATTTACCATAAAAATAATAACATAATAATTGTAATTATTTCATAATTTTTATAAAAGGTTGCTGTTAGTAAAATATCCATTGTTAAATATGTTTAAAACTTCTCCAAAATAAATTTATTTATTTATTTTTGGTATATATTCTATTTTTCGAAACTCAAAATTAACAATTACATTTTATCAAATTTTAAGGATAATCAAAAGTATGTTAAGCTGAAACTTTTGATTATCGACATATTGAATAACAGAAAACAAGAGCACATTATTGAAAAAATAAAAAATAACAAAAAGGAATCAAATAAATTTCGTAGCTTCAGAAAATAAACTAAATAAAATTCTATATCTTCAATAACTTACGATTAAACTAATTGAAATGAAACAAAAAAAAAGCCATTTTAAAATTCCCTTTTTTTATATAAAACACATTAATTATTATTAAAAGAGTGCAAAACTAGCAGAGATCGAGTGACAGTTGTGTACTTTCAATTTAAAGAATTCTAAATCACTGTCACAAGATTCCGTTTCTTCTGAATCGGAATCCGATTCAGTACTTCCAATCTGAATTACTAGTTCATCCATTAGTTCTTCTAAAACCTCATCTTTTTCCCAATACGAATTTTCAGCAAGTTTCAAGCAAAATTCTATAACATTATGCACAATTTTACGTGCTTGTGATTTTAAAGTCTCTCCATTCTTAAATCGAAAAGCCATTTTAAAGGATCTCAAAATTCAAGAGACAAAAATTATTAAATAATGAAATGCAGTTAATATTAACCAAAGAAAATATTAATAAAATATAAAAGTAAGCAAAGCAAATATAAAGATACGAGCAACTGCTGTAAAATCGAGAAGACGAATGAGCAATAGTTTTTTTATTCTTTCATTTTTTCGCCAAGATAAAGAATACCTCCGCAGACTTCCGTTCGATTCCACCCATTTGAAATGGATCCTCCCTATCGACGCCTGTTTCTATAACGCCCGCCGTAAACATAGACGACTGTCGGCCAGAGATCTCCTTATGGACAGACAGTACTGTCATACCACCATGTGGTTGCCCGCGGCGGCCTGGAGGTAAAGTCTGGGCTTCGGAACCGGAGTTTTTGGTTCGAGTCCCAATTCCGCCGTCGTGTTAACGTTTTGATGTATGCTAAATTCGTTTGTGTCCAATGTTTTTCCGCTGATGTGGTGCGGAAAATTGGAGAGTTGGATGCAAGATTAGGTATCTTTCTCGTCATCTGACGATGTTCAAAATTTCGAGGTCAGTTCCATAACAGTCACAGTGTTGTTTTTAAAACGGGATATTAATATAACACTGAACACGAGCAAAACTGAATTATCGAAACAAATAAGTTATGTACGAACATCCCTAACTTATTCATTCTCTCTTCATCGTCCCTTTCCAATCACTATTTTCCTTCACCTCATGCCTTGTCGTCAAAAACTAATTTTTATTCTTCTTATATTTTAAAGACAGTCCTAAATTCAAAAGGTACTTGCATTTGCTATGCTCGACCGTTAAGATCCTTAGAATTTAATTTAGGAACTTCGTGCATCCATTGCATATCGGCAAGGGCCAAGGAATGGATTCTGGAAAATCATAAACGACTTTCTCCAATAGATGTCACA
Organism: Argiope argentata; assembly: GCA_026289955.1. Lineage (NCBI taxonomy): Eukaryota > Metazoa > Arthropoda > Arachnida > Araneae > Araneidae > Argiope > Argiope argentata. Next base: position 6,390,586 of record JAOUZG010032936.1, on the reverse strand, counting down.
AGTTACAATCAACGGCTGTGGATTGCTTTAGCGTACCATTTCAAGAAAGAAAGAAAGAAAAAACGACAGATCTTGAATTTCTCTCGTAGACGGTAACAAGTAGAGCGCATAAAAAAAGTTACTCGATGCACTCTTCCGCTCACCATTTGCATTTCAGCGGAAGTCGAGTGAGTCATAGCAAGTGGAGAGAGTGAAGCGGGAGAGAGGGAGGGAGAGCGGGGAATGCACTAACTTTTCGAACAGTCGGAGGTCGCAAGGATTTCAACAGAGAGGAGAATCATAAATTACCATCGGAAACTGGCAAGCATCCCGCGAACAGATTTACGCGCAATCCAGTGCATTAACTCATAAGTAATGATCACAGATGGGGAAAGAGCGCGGACAGCAATTTCAAGGTCTTGGGATGAGGCAATATTCCCTATTTATGAGTTCGTCACTTATTCCTTTGTTTGGAACTCATTACCAATCAGTACGAGAGGAAAGCTTTCTCTTATCGATTAAGAGAAAGATTCGATTTTACGCATGAACCTAAAGTTAATAGAGTAATTAAGTGATAAAAATTGTACTTCATACTTCATTCATCTGTTAATATGATATTAAGAAGAGAAACTGGAAAATGTCAACAAAAAGTGCAAATGCTTTTTTTGGGGGGGGGGCAGACTAAGTCCAATTGAAAAAAAATGATACGTAACGTTAACAGTATTCTTTGCAATATATAATATATATAAATTACGTGTCACGTTGTTTGTTCGCGATGGACTCCGAAACTACTCAACCGATTTTAATAAAATTTACACATCACTAGCAGTTTGATCCAACTTAAAAGAGAGGATAGTTTATTTTTCGAAATATCAATTATTTCGGGAGAAATTAATTAAAACCCCTTAATTTCTGTAAAATTAAAACGTGTAATGCTTCTTTCCGAGTGAAGCATGGCCTTTCGGAACGGCGGGATTTCGTTTCGTCCCGTAAAATCGCGTTTTTAAAATTACCATCGTTACACGTTCGTTCAACTTATACTCAATATCGCAGTGGAAGCGGATGGAATTTCTATCGTAGACTACGGAGGTATAATTTATTTTATGAAACATCGACGCAAAAATTAAATATCGATTTTTTTTAAAAAAAGGTCAATTTTGACGGGTCTATTTCTTGAACGGCCCTGTAAAATAAACACTTAGCTAGGAAAATACAGAAAATATGCTTCCTGAAAGACAATACGATGTAGTATTCTGCAATACAATTAAAAAAATCGAATTTTTTAAACTGAATTTTTGGCGATTTTTTTAACGAAGAGGCGAAATTTCTCTTTAATATTTAATTATGCCGAAACTTTTCAAGGTAACTTAATCAAATTTTTTTTAACATAAAATTCGATAACTTTTTCAAAATTGTGTGAAATATTGTAAAAATCTGACAAAAAATTGCGCATTCATTTTTTTTTTCTAATTTATAGGGTTTTTCTCTTCAACATTACAAATCTAATCCATTGATAAATAAAAATGAGACTAAACTTTTTTTTAACATAATTTGGCATTTCTTTCGCACACCCTGATCAATTTTGAAAACAATCCAGCAAAAATTACGCGTCTTATGAATTCATTCCAGGTTTTCCACCTCACATACTTCACCTGAAAGTTGCGACACCAATAATGCTACCACGCATTTTTTTCCACCTAAGTTATGCAATGGCATCAGACTACAAGTGACTAGACTTAATAAGTATATAATCGAAGATATGATAATTACTGGGTGAGTTTGTTAAGGAGAGTTTGTTTTAGTATTCCACTAATTCCGTCGGACTATCCTGTTGAATTTAGAAGAGTGCAGTTTCCTGTAAAAGTTTGCTTTGCAATAACCGTTAATAAGTCACAAGGACAGACATTAAAAGTAGCAGGGATCAATTCAAGAGAAGACTGTGTTACACACGACCAATTTTATGTAGCTTTCTACAGACTCAGTTCATCAAGCAGCTTAATAATTTTAGCACCAGAGCCCCCCTCCCCTCCCAAAAAATGCTGTATACAAAAAAGCTTAGCATACGTATTACAAAAAATTGCTTAAACATAGGTATAACAATAAAATGTGGATGACCTGTGTTTGCAAAGAAAATTAATACTTTAAAAAGGTTGTTAAGGACAGTTAGGGCATATATATTAAGTGTCCATGGGCCCCGGGATCCTTCCAAAATTAGAAATATTTATGGGTAATAAGTAATTATTGTAGGGGATTTTCGTAACTTAGTGCACGAAGCACTGTTATCCCCCGCTAATTCCATTACCCGAGCAATGCCGGGTGCGGAAATGCTAGTACATAATAAAAGTTTCAAATAACAAACGACAAGCCTAACTGTAAGGATGCTTCTTTGGTCCTGAAATTTCTCTTTAAATCGATCAATATATTTTGAATCTACGATAATCATTTATGGCTGAATCAGTTTATAACAGTATATTTTCCTCCATGAGAAGCTGATGGTATATATATTACCAATGTTTTTTTCCTTCAAAAAAAAA
>JAOUZG010032936.1:6362655-6375471 GCA_026289955.1 Argiope argentata | reverse complement strand
ATATATATATATATATATATATATAATATAATATACTGAAGTGACATAAGTCATGGGATAGCAATATGCAAATATACAGATGCAGTAGTATCGCAGCGAAAAAGTATAAATGCGCAGTTCGTTTGCCAGAGCTTTAATTTGTGTTCAAGTTATTCATGTAAACAGGTTTTTCGTGATTTATGGCGGCACGACGAGAATGAACAGACTTTGAACGTGGAATGTTAGTTGCAGCTAGACGCATGGGTCATTCCATTGCGGATATTGTTAGTGAATTCAACATTTCGAGATCCACAGTATCAAGAGTGTGCCGAGAGTATAAAATTTCAGGCATCCCATCCCATCATGGACAGCGCAGTGGGCGACCACCTGCACTTAACGACCGAGACTGCCGACGTCTGTGTAGAATGGTCAATGTTAATAGACACGCAACACTTCGTCAAATAACTGCAGGAATCAATGTGGGACGTGTCCGATAGGACTGTGCAGCGAAATTTGTCTTCCTTGGACTATGACAGCAGAAGACCGACTCGAGTGCCTTTACTGACAGCACGCCATCGCCTGCAGCGACTCTCCTGGGCTCGTGAGCATATCGACTGGTCTCTAGACCAGTGGAAAACCGTGGCGTGGTCAGATGAGTCACGATTTCAGTTGTTACGAGCTGATGGTAGAGTTCGAGTGTGGTGCAGATCCCACGAAACCATGGACCCAAACTGTCAGCAAGGCACTGTTCAAGCTGGTGGTGGCTGCATAATGGTGTGGGCTGTTTTTACATGGCATGGACTCGGTCCTCTGGTGCAACTGAACCGATCATTAACTGGAAATGTTTATGTTCAGCTGCTTGCAGATCACTTGCAGCCATTCATGGACTTCACGTACCCACACAACGATGGGATTTTTATGGATGACAATGCGCCATGTCACCGTGCCAGAACTGTTCGCGATTGGTTTGAAGAACATTCCGGACAATTGCAGCGCATGATCTGGCCACCGATATGAATTCCATCGAGCATTTATGGGACATCATCGAAAGGTTCGTTCGTGCCCAAACTCCTGCACCATCCACACGGACGTCTATACAGACAGCATGGCTCAATATTCCTGCAGAGGACTTCCAACTACTTGTGGACTCCATGACACGTCGAGTTGTTGCACTTCGCCGGGCAAAAGGAGAACCGACACGATATTAACAGTCATCCCATGACTTTTGTCACTTCAGTGTTTGTGTGTATATATATATATATATATACACACACACACAAAATAAAGAAAGATTATTGTAATCATCGTCATCATAAAAAAATCAAACTTTTTAAATATATGTTTATTAGTCTGTAACAAAGATAATTTAAAAATTTATGAGCTAAGCAAGATCAAATTTGATATGTGATTTTAATACTAAATTGGTAGATTTTTATTAAAATTGGAGCGAAATCTATTGAGAAGAAAAAAAATTGATTTAATACTGTATTTTATTTATATTTGTTGAAAGATTCTTTCAAAATTTAAATTCAGGGTTTTTATTTATTATTTAAAAAAAATCTTAATTTTTGTAGAAATCCGCTTGATCAACTAGAAGAAGAGAAAAAGGAGCATGAAAATAAAATGAAAAGGATGGAACAAGAAATGGAGCAGGTATTCGAACTGAAAGTGAAAGAAAAACGTCAAAAACTTAAAGATTCTGAACAGGACGTGAGTATTCTCTATTTTTATGTTTTGAGAATTTTTTATATAAGTTATTATTGATAATATAGTATTTGGGACCTTAAAATAAATATAAAGGCTTCAGAAAAACAGTAGCTTTTTATAAATTCATGAAAAGTGTGTAGAAAGTTCTTAAATTTGAAAGCCATTATTAAACACCTTTTAAAAGTTCTTAATTTTGAAATAATATTAAAAGTGCTTATTTTTCTCAAGAAATGCTAATGATTGTGACTTCTTTCGCAGTGTTCATTTTAAATGATGCATTCATTTGAAAATTATTATTAGTTGCACCAATCTCACAAAATTTTTGATTTTGCTAGTAAAAAGCAAAAAAAAAAAAAAAAAAAAAAAAAAAAGTTTAAAACTGGGTTGCCATGCAACTTTGAGAATGGTTTCAATGGTTAATAAGAATCTTTAGAAGTTTTCCCCCCAATGAAATTACTCTTTACATTTAAAAATTAGTAAGTAGCATAAACCATTGAAGTTAGGAACATGGAATTTTATGTATGAAGAAAACTCCTGAAACTATCAAATATCCTAAAAGTAAAAAAATAAAAACAGAACTTTAACTTATTGCCACTGCAACAGCAAAGCATGTTTACTCTAAAATTATTTTCACACCATTTTTTTGGTTTAAAGAAATTGCTTTTCAATTAAACCAAGTTTGTTTGTTTTAATGCATTCCCCTTCCCTTTAGTTTTAGCAATTTTTTAAAATTACTTTTAGACATAATTTGTGACAGTGATTCTTATTGTAGTGAAATTAAAAGCAATGTAATTGCTTCTTCAAATTATTGAGTCACATTATTTTATCATTCTTGACAAAATGGGGGGGGGGGGTATTCTTTGCTTTAATTTAAACTTAAAAGGTTTTAAAGCAGTTCATTAAGGCAAACCATTTTATGAGTTTAATTAAATTTTGAAGCAGTACAATATATTGTCTTGAGCAGGCTTAAAAAATCAATATTTTTTTAATATGCTTTGATTAGCATTTTTCATTTTCATTTTGCTTCTTAGTACTAGATTATTTTTTTAATTAACTACCCAAATTTGTTTCGGCTATTTACGGAAAGTAAAAGTTGTTAAACCATTTTCATTCCTTAACATTATTTAAAAAGCAAGTTTTTATTAAATTTTCAAAATGCAAATGTTAAAAAAAAAGCCTTTTTGAAACTTAAAAAATAAGAAACAATGGGACATATTTTTTAAATAATCAAATTATGAATTTTTCTATTCTTTTAGAAAGTGACCTAAAAACACATTTAGAGATGGCTTTGTTCTATTACGAATTTTGTGACAATTTTGCTAGTCTTGCGATGGCAGCCCTTAGCTATGATGGTAGCTCTTAGCTTTATAAGATTGCAACTAAGTTTTCTAGATATTAAGAATGTAGAGAATTAATAAGGAGGAAATTTGCACTTTCCAACCCAGCTATGCCAAATCTTATTCATTGTTGCACATTTAAAAATCGGATATAAATTATTCATGTTATGCTTATAAATCAGACTTTTCAGAAATAATGTTTGCATTTAAATGAACTGTAGTTTGTTATGTTAAGAATTAAGGAGAGAGAAAAACATAATGTATCTTTATTACAAATTTTATAAAAGTTATCTGAATTTTTTTTGGCATTGGTAGTCCTTTTCTTTCTTTTTTCTTTTCCTTATTTATTTATTTTTATCAAAACCAAAAAGACATCATTTGTCTTCCGATAAAAGATATTGTGTAAATAAAGACATAAATATTAAAATATAAACAATGCACAATTAAGTTAATAATTTTTTTTTAAATTATCTATCTTAAATTATTTGCATAGTTGCAAAACAAAAAATATCCTACATATAGAAAATCTGTATGCAAAAGTACTTAATTTTTTTCTAAGGTTCTTAAAAGTACTTATTTTTTGAAGCAATTTTTCACTATGTACCTTGAATATGAAGGGAATGTCAAAGTAAATGTGTATATCTTGAAGTATGTTGAGATTGAACTATTATAATTCTCTCTAAAATGTTACATACATATACAAACATGTAAAAGAGAAACATATACACATGTAAAAGAGAAAGTACGTTTAAGAGGCAATTGTTTGTTAATTGTCATGTGTAATATTATGTAATCCTTTTTTGAAGATTGTCATTAATAAAATATTAATAAGATAAATAGGTTTTTATAAAAATTGGAAATGGCCTTTGATAATTTCCCTTTTTGTTATATAATATTAAATCATCCATAGGTTCATGCATATAAATCTATAGATTTTAAACGTAATTTAACTTCTCTATTGCATTATTCATTCTGAATGGCTTGGTAGCAGTTATCATATTATCTTATTTATTTTTGAAATATTTTTTGAAAGTTTAACATTTATTGAATCAAGTTGATTTGATAATTTTTCAGGTAATTTATTCTTTTTAAACTTTTAAATGGAAAACTATTGAATATTACTGATAACAGCAACAACAAAATGTAAATTAAATTTCAAAATAAATGAGACATTATACAACAGAACTATTCATTATCATTTAATCCTGTGGAGTTAGTGTTGCACATTCTTTTATGATAAAACCTCTTCTACCCCTACCTCTTCTTTCTCAAATTTTTTTCACATCTCGAAATTTTGTGTTTCTTTCTTCCTGCTAATTTAGTCATTTTTGTACTGCTTCTTCCTTATCCTTCCTTAAGAAATTTCTTAGATGCAGCTTTTCGTCTATAATTAGTGTAAATGCTATAATTATATATGCTATAATTAGTGTAAAAGAATGAACTATTGAATATATTTATTTACAGCTCCAGAGGAGACATGAACAGATAAGGTTGAGTTTAGCTAAACAGGCTCAAGAATTAGAAGAGATGAGGAAGGCATTTGAAAAAGAGAAAAAAGAATTTGAATTAGCCAATAAAGATGTAGAAGATGCTTTTAAGAGGATGACCATGGATAACAATTCCAAAGAGTAAGTTTTTCTCTTCGTAATTTTTTTAAATAGTAAATGTAGATTTTAAAACTATTTTAACTTCTGTTTGATTTTTTTAACCTCTAGTAATAGTTTAATGTGTCTGTAAAATTTTTGCTTAAAACCTATTAAAAGTTTTTAAGTTGTGTGATTTGAAATATAACCAGCAATCTTTGTATTATTAACTGTGTAATTTTTTTCACCTAAGTTAATTTACAGTTCTGCTGTAGCCATTAGTTATTATCTAAATTAAAGAGAGGTTGAATTTTCTTTACATTTATTCCAAAAGTGTCATGTTTTAGTTTATATATACAGTATTTATCGTTATTTATATGAAAGCTCAAGATGCTATTTAGTCCCTAGAAAAACAAAATATGCTTTTTTTTATATTTTAAAATGTTTTGTAGTATGCTGTTGTAATTTTCTGATGCATGATTGGTTGTGGAAGTGTTTTGTATTGAATCTTTCTGTGCTTTTTTCATGTGTGTCTTGTGTTTTGCAATGTTTTATTGTGCTGTGTTAGAAGATGGACAAAGTTCTATTCTATAGTGCAATTTGTTCTTACCTTTTAATTAAAAAACATTGGTTGGAATTTCTTCTTTTACAGAAATAGAATTACTTAAATTAAAATTAATGATAAATGATCAAAACTCAATTATAATTAATGAAACATTATGTTGGATATTTGCAAATTTCTAATTTTAATGAGATTATAGTTAATAAATTGTTTCGTTTTTAAAAATTGTTCTGTAGTTTATATTATCTTTCTGCATAAAATACTTTGTATGTGTTTCTCCCAAATTTTTTAAATAATTTTAGACCATGATTCATTATTATTTAAAAAAATGTAAAATATTTCATTAGATAAGATTTTGATTATCTTCTACAGTGAGATGTTGCAAAATCATTTAAAAAATCCTTGGGTTATTTTATTTCAATTTTTTTTAAATTTCCTTTTGTGAGAAATGCAGAACTAGTTTTTAAATATGATTTTTTAATTAATGTTCTCAAAAAAATCTATTTGAAATTTTTTTATAGATTATATATATTTGCAATATAAAAAGAAATTATTAAAGAAAGTTCCCAAAAATTTATTTATAAATTGATCTTATTCACATTAGTATGCAGGCATGATCATTAAGTTATAAGGTTTTAAAAATGTGCAGTATATTATCAAGTGAGACTTTATATTGAATATAGTAATTTATTGCATGCATCATTTACAGCATTTTTTAATGACATACAATTTATAACAGAATTAAGTTTTGGTAAAGTGGAAAATTTTATTTGCATTACTCATAGTTATTGCAATTATATAGCTTTGTTCATCTTAACTGCCTATGCCTTGTGATTGTCTTATTAAACTTTGTCCAATGAATGCATTGTGATTTTGATGACCTTCTATGATGAATGATGTTTTTGTAGTACATATTTTTTTTCTCCCTCCTCCCATGATATTTATGAATCACATTCAAATTATGTAATATTATACTTAAAAATGTTTATTGTATTCGAATTGAAAACTGTAAAGCAATACAATTTATATCACAAAACTGAATAATATGAAAATGGCAATTTATACCGTCAAGAAATTTATATGTGAATTATCTTTAAATTTTGTTACGTTTAGGCTTTGTACAAGCAAGAATATAAAGAGGCTTACAAGTACTAAATTGTTTACTCTTCCTTATAAAATGCATAAAGGAAGTAATTTCACTTTTTTTAATTATAATTTTAAGAATAAGTCATAATATTGGAGCTTAAAAAATGTATTGCCACAGAAGATTTGTATAATACTAATTAGATCCATAAATACTAATTAGTTATCTAGAAAATTAAAACATGGATCATTTTAATTTTTCCAGCCTTAGAAAGTGGGTGATACTTGCAATTCAGTATTACATAGAGGACTATTTTTTTAAAAATCTTTTTTAATGGAAAAAATGAAAAATAACCTGCAAATCATACTTGAACTTAAACTATATTGTTAGTATGGTACAATGCCAAGTAGTTTAATTCCTTTCTATGTAATAAAACAAATTTTGCCAATTCTGTAAATATAATGAATAATATTTGAACATAAGTTAATTAGTTTTCACTATGATTGCATATGAATATGTACAGACATATTGAAATGTATATCATTTGGCAGTACTATTTTATGGTTTATTTGTGGAACTGATGTTTTACAAAATTTGCCATTAGTCTAATGAACAAAAATATGTAATTGTTTGGGAAGACTTGATTCCATAAAGTATTTAAGCAATTATTTTTGTTATATTTAAATGAAGGAAGAATAATTCAAATATTTCTAATTTTTAGAAAATTGAAAAATGTTGATATTTATGATAATATAATGAATTATTTATATTTCTTCATAAATAACTATTTTTAGATTATTGCTGTTTAGTTGGAGAATGAAGATTAGGTTTCATGCTTATATAATACTAGGCTATTTTTTAAAAATCTGAAATGTTTTGATTATGATATATATTCTTATATTATATAAATCACTGAATTACATGATATTCTACAAAATGTTTTAATTTTTTAAATATTTTATGTACTTTTTTACAAAAATGTAACAATAATTTACGAATTAACTATAAATTGATTTTGTGACAAATTGTATATTTAATTCAATTATATACTACAGATTTAAGCAGATAAAATTTGTCTGAAAATAAATTGTTCTCAAATATAATCATGAGATTTTAAATGTTTTCTAACAATTTTTACAGACTATATATTTTAGATAAATGATAAATGTTTAAAAAATTATTTCACATTTGATTGACTTGATTTACTGAAGAAATGTTCTCATCCCAAAAATTTAATTACAGTAATGTATTTTCTTTGCATTATAAATTGTGATTTCATTTCTAATTCACTGCAAAAAAGCTTAATGTCATCAAATGTAATTTGTTTCTAATTTAAATGAAATGAAAATATTGGATCATGGAGAGGGATATATTTTAGATTTTCTGATATGAACTTTGTGGTGAAAGCTTCATATGAATAAGATAAGTCACTGTGAAATATTACTACATATCCATCTAAGTACTACTGCAAATTAAAAAAATGAATGTGTATATTACATCTTCTATATGAAACATAATTTTAATCTTAGTTTTGAATTTTAGAATTTTCTTTCTTTCTTTCTCTCTCTCTCTCTCTCTCTTTTTAAGTAGTAGTAAACTGCTGCAATATATTTTAGAATATTTCTGTATTTCATGTTAATGTAGGTTTAAAAATTTCCCTGAGTTTTGACTAATTTGTGAAACAATTTATTCCTAGAAAACTCAATTCAACTTAACTGATTCCTATTAAAGTATTTCAACTTATTTTCTAATTTTTAAAAAAAGTCATAAAATTGTTTTGATGCCTTAAAGAAGTTTAATTTGATTAGATATGTTAGTTTTAGTTTATAGTTTTTACATTTGATGGTATATGGAAAAAAAGAATCTGCGTGATATTTCTGAAAATAAACTCTTTACACCCATGGAATAAAAAAAATTTTAAAAAAGGCTAAAATTTTAAATTTTTGGTAAAAATTTAAATATTGATGAAAAATAACTTCTTTTGTTATGATTTTATATTCACTGCAATGTTAAAATTAAATACTATCCAGAGTATAACCAAATTAACTATAAAATACAAATATATTGAATATATTGGAATGATTGTTGAAGAAAACTTATTGCAAGTCTTATAAGAGAATGGTTAAAGGGATTTTTCTCATGAAAAAGATTAATTCTAAAAAAAATGTCATCTGATAAAATACCACTTTTGCTGCATGTACCCTTTAAAAAATTTAACTGGGGTGGGGAATAGAAATGTTAATGACCTTTGTTGATATTAACCTTTTTACTGTTCTGATTTCTTTTTACATCAAATTTAATTATCATTTCAGTTTTAGGATTGTGTTATTTATTTAGCTAAATTTTTCATGTATGGAGAGATTATACATTAGTTTGTATCTAATTGTAATATTTATGAATGTCAGTTTTTCTTAATAATTTTGAGAATGGTATAATTCAATTTCTGAAAGAAGTTCAGAAATCACAATAATGTGGTTAATTTGTGGTGATTCAAAATTTGATGTGAAATGTATAATTTTACCATTTGAAATAATATTTGTTTAAAATAAGAGAAAAAAAGGGGGCATAATTACAATGGTTTATTCCCATCTAATGAGTAATTAACATGCAAAAATGTTTGGATAATTTTGGTACTTCTTGTTATATATATTATATTTATTAATTCTGGGTTTGGATTAGTATATGCTTGAATTGTTAAAAATGTGTTCTGCTTGTGATGCAGGCAGAGTTTGGGCCAGAAAATCTTCTCTGCTTGCTGTTCCCCTTTCTCTTCAAAGAAATTCTTGAAAATGTTTGATGAACCTCCTACTTCTCTCTAATTCATTCTTTTTACACCAGCACACAGGTACTTCTTAAATCTGTGCTATGCTTCAGTTTTCTTATTAGTATTCCAATCTGTGCTTCAAAACTTTCGGCTTTTAGTTCTAGATTTGTTGATTACCACTTTTTAATTATGGCAGCACTTTCCTTTTAAGAGCTTTAGCTAAGACTGCTGAAAGAATAAATAAGATTCATTGTAAATGGAGAGAAAAGCTGAAAATTGCTGTTAATAAATTGATTATTAGACTCTTTACATAAATTATTGTTTTTTTTTTTGTTGTTGAAAACATTTTTATAAAATTTTATTTATTGAATAATAATGTTAATGAATTTATTAGTGAAATTCAAGAGTAATGATTTATAAGTTAATGAGGAATGAGATTAGGAAAAATGCAATACTTCCCTTTATGCTAAGAGGAGGGAGTTGGAATCAATTGTCTCTCTATTTTCTTTTTGATACATAGAAGATCAACTATTGAGTAGATAAGTGCTAATTTTGATAATTTCTTACTAAAAGTACAGTAATTATGATATTTCCTAATTTCTCCTTCAATACAGAGGGCTACTTTTTATTTGAAGAATACTATTTGTTTAATATTGTCATATTTTGGTTTGATCTTGAAAAAATACTGCATTACCTTCCATTTTACTCGACTGCATCTGTGAGTGCTAATTTTTGCAAAAGATAAGAATTTTGAAAAATAAATAAATCTTCTCTCAAGATTTTAATAACAGTAATAGCAGAAGTAAAAATTGGTGAAATCATGAAACTAATTTCTACTTAATTTTTTTTTAATGTAAAACGATCCATTTTTATTAAAAGTATTCGTCGCAATAAATATTGTAGAAATTGTGTAAATGGAATTCAAGCTGTTTGAATGAATTAAGAAAATTATTCATATGCTTCCTGAATTAGGTAATAAATCATCTATGTTTAAAATTCACATTATAGTGATTGAAGGGGGGGGGAATGTGACATTACACTTTGGAATTTCTTTTTTTAAAAAATAAAATTTTATATGCATAAAATATCAGTTAACTAACTTTTCTAAATCCTTTTTTTGGAAAGTCAGTTTTCCATCTGTTAGTTTCTTAATTTGAAAAATGTACTATTTAAAGTATTATACTAGAATTTTCTCTATTTCTATTAAATTATCTCAGAGAACAAACATCGTTTGTTTGTTTTCATCTATATATTTTCTCTGTAAATTTATTCCCAAAATCAGTTCTTTTTAGATAACTTGATATATATTTCAGATTTTTTTGATTGATTTAGGGTTTTCTTTTTCATACATTTTTGAATTTCTGTATTTTGACTTTAAATTACTTTAATTATTTCATTTAAAAATTAATTAATTTAATTTTATTGTATATCTATTTATTTTTAGATATTTAAAAAAACTATCTACCTATTATCAGTTCTAGTGTTGAGCTTTCTTTTTCAGTTATATGCAGAATAATTCTCTAAAGTTTGTCTTTGTTCCTTGCTATTTCAAATTTCATTTTCCCTTACAAGAGCTTTGTTATTATTATTTATTAACATTTCTTTTTTATTTTTCTAGTTTGAAAATTCTGAATAATCTTATCTTCTTCCTTACTCTTATAAAATAATTGTTAAATTTTATTTTAAATTTGATGATTCTTGTTTCTTTTATTATTATTATTATTATCATTTTGTTTCTTTTATGCTGCTAGAAGTATCAAACACTCATACAAATATATATGCAGAAATTTTAAAACAAATATATAATTTGTAAAATCTTGTTATAATTTACATTTTTGTATTTTAACAATCACTTTAATTATTCGTTTTTTGTAAATTTTATCATGAATTTATTATTTTACCCTGAACAAGTTATTGTATTCATATAATTTTCATTGTTTGCTCCCCCTCCCTTCCTCACCCCAATATTTGCATTGAATGCATGCTTGTTATATATGTTTATGCACTTTTCTTTCATATAGTAGTTATATTTAGTACTTTCCTATTTCAAATGCATTTTTAATAATTTTGTTAGTATTTTATCTTCAGTGTCTGATCACAAAGTGAGCTTCCAGTTTTTCATAAAGTGTTATGAAACTTGCTTCTAAGACTACTATATGAAAATTCAATTGCTTTGTCAAAAATTATTATGCTGCACAATTTCTTTTTAATATTCATTTCTGCATGTCTTCATTGTGATCGGTTTTATTCTTAAAAGTTCCTAGTAATTTTTTATAAAGAATACTTCACTTTTAAAATAAAAAAAATTATTTAAAAAAAGCTTCCATTGAGAATGTTAGCTTTATACAGATGATATATATAAACTTTCTATGCTGCCTCTGTTTCCTTAAAAAAAATGTTATAAACATTTGTATTATACATTCGTTTGGTTTAAATTTCTAAAAACACTTCTAGCTTTTAAAATTTGTTTGAATACAGGTTAATCAAAACTGAGTCTAGCAATTACAAACGAATATGGCTATTGAATGGGTAAGAATGGATGGAGATTTAGGCGGAACTTCAAAATTTAATCATAGATTCTCTATGTGATTTTTCTTGGTCACACTAAGTGGTGTTCCATTTCACATCAGACATTCTGAAACAAGTCAGCAGTCACTGACACTAGTGCATTACACAAATGTGTACTTAGAGTTCTTTGGTCATGCGAAATTTTGGTTTCGTCTACACAACATCTTATCAATAAATTCTTATGCAATAAATAGGCATAGCTCTTTGTAAATGCTATATTATATTCATTTTGAATTATCCTGTGCAAAACAATAAATAAAAACTTCAGTAAATAATTATTTTTTTAAGTTTATTTTTATTTTCCATATTTTGTTTTTATATATTTTACCATCTGCAGGACAGTATCTGGATCAGCGAGGAATACTCCAAGGCTGAAAAGCAAAAATTTGACTGCCTTTCTTTTTAAGTAAAATGCTTTTTCATGTTTTGTTATGTGCTGTGAGTTGTGCAATTTCATTTGAGCAGTGTTTTATAAAAATTCCCCAATGATTTAAAAGTCTTAATTGTTAATAAAAATAATTTATAATTCTTTTTATTATTTATCTAAATCTTTATTATTTTCTTTTTGTATATGGAGAATGAATTCCCACATTTTTGTTGTGTAGTTAATACATAATTTAAGTAATATTCATTGTAAATTATATAAACATTGTTTTTAAATATCTTATTTAATATCTTATCTGAACTTTACTCTTATATATATATATATATAATTATTATTATTACATGTTCTGAAAATCTTAAAGAAGAATTTAAATAATTATTTGTTAACATTTTACTTATCAGTTTTGTTTTTGCAAGTTGAACAGTTTCTACAAAATTTTTATGCTGCACAAAATTCAAAACTTAACACTTTTTTATAGGTATAAAACTTTTTATTTTAATAGAGCTAAAAAATTTTGCTTGAATAAAAAATCTGGAAACAGCTATGATTTCATTTCTGAAGAAATATGAGCTTAAAATATGAATTAAAAATTAAAATATTTTAATATGTTAGTGTAACTTCATTGGCAAAAACTTGAATTGTATGGAGGCGTTAATTATTATATGTAACTGAACTATGCAGTAGTAAAATATCTGATTTATCTTGAATGAATAATTTAAAAATTGTTACTTTTTTATTAATGCAAATTTTTATTATTTTGAAGCATTTATATTAAATTTGGGTTTAAAGTAATTTTTATTTGAAATTTTTCATATATATATATATATATATATATATATATATATAT
>JAOUZG010032936.1:6341129-6357863 GCA_026289955.1 Argiope argentata | reverse complement strand
TCAATTTTGTTACTTTGATTGTACTAAAATTGATATGACTTAATTGTTTTTGCTTGAAAATTAAGACTTGCTATCTCCATCTGTGCTGTAGGTGAATTCTTTTAAGTCATATCAATTTTAGTGCCTCAAATGCATTACTTTGTTGAAACTGCAATTAACTTTATTGGCATTTGTAGTCTTTTAGCTTTTTCCAATGTTTGAATAGAAGTTTGTATATTCGAATGAAATTAATCTCTTTAATATGCTATGCATTATTGTCAGTGGAAATTAATATGCAGTTTTCTTTATATGGACTTTAAATAAATACAAACAAACATTTTCATGTTTTGTAGATTTTGTGGTTATTTCTCTTTAACTCCAGTTGCTGGTTAATTCTATTTATTTATTTATTTTACAAACAATTTAAAGAGTACTGTCAAATCTTATTTAACAAAAACAAGTGATACTGTGATACTGCATTTAGAAACCTATATCTTGTTAATTGTCCCTGCCCTCAATTTAAAGCAGAATTGTAAAATATACAGTTAATTGAGATAAAATAATTGAAAGATAGTTGTGAAAACTTCATAGTTTCACACTGTGACATGAGGGGGGAGGAGGTAATTTCAACTATATTCAAGCACAAATTCAAATATAAGTAGTCACAGAAATAAATTAAAGAGGAAATTTCATCAGCGAAGAAAGATATAACTGTCTAACATCACCATTTCAGTGAAATAAAGGTGTTAGAATAGGAAACAGTTGCATCATATGTTGAGAATCATTACTTTAACAAGGTAGCAGCACTCTACACATTTATTTACACAGAATTCAGCATTTCATTTTTGTCACATTTTGAAATGCTTCCAAAAGCTAGTATCTTTAAACATCTTACTTGTCAAAAAGTTTGTATTACAAATATCATATCTATATAGTACAGAGAAATAAATTGTGCGCATTAAGCAATGTTCT
Source organism: Argiope argentata (assembly GCA_026289955.1). Taxonomy (NCBI): domain Eukaryota; kingdom Metazoa; phylum Arthropoda; class Arachnida; order Araneae; family Araneidae; genus Argiope; species Argiope argentata. The sequence goes on along the minus strand of JAOUZG010032936.1, from coordinate 6,356,912 downwards.
ACTGTATATGATTTTTATATTGTTTAAAATGTTTAATTCACTATTAAGAATGATATAATATTGAAAATTTAAATGCAGAATTGAATTCTGAAATATTATTTAACACTGGGTTTTTAATATTACATTAATTTTATATTTTATTGGACTTCTAATCAAAATGTCTTCTTCATAAACTTATTTTATTTGCTTGGATCATTAAAAATTTAAGGCTTTGTTTATCAAGATTGAGAAATAGGTCTCATAATCCAAAAGTGAATGATTAAGTTTACGGTCTTAAGCAGTGGCGGTCGAAGTTTCAGAGGCCTGAGGCGCAATTCAGTTTGAGGCCCCCTCCCCTCCAGTTATATTTATAGTATGCACTCTCTCTATATTTTTCACTCTGTTAAGCTATAGTTGCGCAATATTTTTCAGAGATACATGCCTAAAATTTCATTATACACTAAATCAATTATTATAAAATAGAGCTGTTTTTCTATTTTGGGAATAAAAATATTTTGGTTTTGTTTTAAAACGTTATCAGAATCAGCTGGTATTTTATTTTGTTTAAAATTACAAGTGATCCATTCTCAGATCGCTCATTAATTTCTAATTCGCATTTTGCTTCGGCTCACTCATCGGCTTTTCCTTGTGCTTATTCGGTTTTAATTTGTTCATCTGGCTGTTTAGGTTTGCATTAAATTCCATTTCTCTCATTAATTTCTTCGAATTCATTTTCAACTTCAGCTAGTACAGTGATTTTTTTCTGTGCACATTTTGTTTCAGTACGCTCATTTATCTATTCAAATACACATTCTTGTTCAACTCGCCCATTAATTTTTTAGAATTCATATTCTACTTTAGCTTTTTTCATGTAACGTTCATTTACGTTTTTTCGTGTAAATATTCAATTTCAATCTGCTAATAGATTCTTTTAAGTATACATGCTGTATCAAGTTGCTCAACTGCTCTTTCTGTCTCATTTTCCATTTTAGCTCGTTTTTCAAATGTTATAATACATTTATAGAATAAATTTTTATGTCATTCTGCATTTTTTTTTCCTTTTGTGATGTAAAGCTCCCGATTTAAACTTTCTTTTCTGTAGCATGGCTAAAACATTAAAAAAAAATAAGTCGCATAAAAAATATTAGCTGGACTTTTTACGATTTTTCCGAGTTGAAAAATTTTCCCCTTCAGTTAAGAGGAGAAAGTAACCAGTGTATTTTATCTTTTTGAACAGTCCCAATGCGTAACGATTCGTATTGTAAATGAGCCCTGTTTTTAACCTTCAAATGTACCCAAAAATATAAAGCCACGATTACAATATTTTCAAAAATACGAAAATAGAAACGAAAATTTATTAAAAAATTATATTCTTACCAATATTCATTGGTCAAAGGTCGAACACAGAAATGAATTCCTTTCCACAACAGAAATCAAAGTCAATATTTTTCAAACATGAAACACTAAATCGCTAACAGGATGTTTTGGAGAAACTAACCTCTTTGAGCAAAGTTCTTCTAACCAAGGTCGCTAACTAAAATGCGTCCTATTTTGCAAACACGTTTATTGCCTTGAGAGCCATTCATGTACATCATAGAGTCCGAGAGTGCAGGAGGGTGTAATATGCTATCTATCTCTTTAGTTTCGTACGAGATAAAAGATTCCTCCCCTCTCCTAGTTTTTATTCTCTCATTCTCAGAATAGTTGGTTTTTCAAGCGCACTGATACTGAATGATTCTTTGTTTCTGATAGATGAACCGAGAGTGGTAGTAGAGTGTAAAAATGAAAGACATTATTAAAAAATATCCACTTTAAAAAAAATTAAATTATTATTTTAGAACTAAATTTTGAGGCCCCTTAATTTATGAGGACCGCGGCGCGTGCCTCATGCGCCTGTTTCGAAATCCACCTCTGGTCTTAAGAATCTATTACCAAAGATATGGATAAACGATCTCTATTTCTCTGAAAAAACTAATTATTAAAATAACTAATTGTAAGTGTGGTAGTTTAAAATTCACTCAAATTTTAATTATGGAGAATCATAGCTAAAATTCAACAGACTTAAGCTTGTATTAGGCATATAGGAAGCATGAAAACAAGCTATAAATTTAAAATTAGAAACACCGCTTGTATAAGATTATTTGAAGATGAAGATATGGCTAGTCAATAATGTATGCGAAATTTTATTTTGCGGTAGTACATAGTATTAATTCTTCATATCTCATTCTGACACAGCAGTGGGATTTGGATTCTCAAATTTTCGATGTTATAAACATTTGCAATGATAATAAGAGACGCCTGTGGCAACATCTTATCGTCATAATATCAAAATCGGTCTTCCAAACTTTTTAATCTTAAAAATTTATTTCCTTAGAAATTGAAAGATTAGCTTATTTCAGGGATTAACTGTTCACCAATTTATCTCATGATATGGTCCTTCATCATTCAAAGTTCTGTTGATGTTCCCACTTTTATTCAATGTGACAAAAATGTTTCATTTCACCACTAGATACAATACCAAGAAAACGCTCTTCAAGAGTAAATAAATATATGAAACACCACTTGTAGCTGAAATTAGAAAGGTTCTACAAGATCGAATAGTTTAGCTGAATTGAATACCAAAATGATTTAAAAAAAAAGGAAATACATAATAGCAACCAAAACACACCACAATATTTGTTACTGGATAAGCAGCAGCATCAGTTTTTCAGTTTAAATAACAGGCTGTAAATATGAGAAAAATATTGGTAATAAAATGTAAATATGGATTAAAAAATTTCGCATTGAGTCATGGATGTTTAAGACAGCTTAAATAGGAATTTTTTTTAAAATTCTAGTGAAATATTTACAATTCTGTTTAAGCATGTAATGCACAGAAGATAATGCATGGTATTCATTTTAGAGCAATAGCTGCATTAGTCCTTTAAAAAAATTATTGGGAAAAACAGAGTCGTTAAAGAATGCCTTTCAGTACTTTTCTTCATATTCGATATCGTAAATAACTGATTTCGTCAGTATAACGGTCATCCTGTAATGAATTCAGGATTATTAGTTGACACAAAATATTAATATTATTTTTCCACTATTCTCTCTAAAAGCAGTTAAACTCTAAAAACTGACTAATCTCTAAAATTGTCTAATTTAATTAAATTTGTGTTTTGTCAGTAAATTCGGACAAGCGAAAAATTGGTATTTTATAACCATTCTGTGTTGTCCGTAAAAAAAAACTGGAATTCTTTAAAAAAATAATAAAGTAAATATTCATTCGAAATTTTTTTATCCGCTGCCTTCTATATAACATGTAGTTCAGTGGCATTGTAAAATTTTGAATCAAATTGAAGGAGAAAAAAAAATCATATATTATTTTAAGTTTACCTTTTTTTGTTGTTGTGTGTGTGTGTTAAAGTTACATTTGGCCATCTTACATTTATAGTTTTTTACCTTATAGGTCTTTCTGTAGAAGTTTTTCTATACTTGTATACTCAATTTTCTCATAGCTTTAGGTCGCGATAAAAAATATTTTGGCGTGTTATAGATCACTAATCAATCTATAAAATTGCTATTGAGTATTTTTTAAGTACTCTTCAACTGGCTTAGGAAGATTTGAATTGGGTCCACGAGTCATTAACATTTTCTCAGAATTTATGTGCACAAGGTGAGAGCACGGGGTTGAAATCTGAATTCGGGATGAGATTTAGTGTAATGATAGTATACATTTAGAATGTCCATTGAATGAAAATATTAAAACGCAATTACCAGTCGATCTGGAGAAAATGGTCCTCGAACTTTTGGTAAAGCTCATATACTGATAACTTGACTCGCCTCTGGATGGTACCAATGGCGTGGTTGTCCAGGTAACCGACATTCATGCGGAAAGTCGAACCTGGCTGGTATTTTTTTTTTCTGTTTTTAATAATTTACAAATATTTTTAATTAATATGTTTATTTTATTTTTTTATTCGAAAATAAATATTTATTATCGAAATGTATGATAATTAAATTAAAATTAAAAAAATATTTAAATTTAATTAACGAGTTACAAATAGTCTTAATTAATATGCTACTTATTTTAATGCAAGAATAAATATTTATTATTTTAATACTTAAATTGTTATTTTATATTTTAAAAATAGTATTAGACATAACATAAATGGTGATAATAACTAATTATAAATACATCGTAAAAATTATTCAATATTTCTAGAAATTATGTAATGGATATTTATTTTCGACTAGCCGCCTTTGGCGACCAGTCGGTTCGCCAGTATTAATATTCGCTAAAATTTTCATATAATATTTTATGTAGCTGTGTCTCATAACAGGTTTTTCAACAAAATATTTTTAAACCAAACAAATTTTGATAATCATATAATTCATTTATAGTATTATTTTCTTCAGATGTTCAGTTCATTGTACTACTCATCTTTCTGTTTCTATCCGAGCAATGATTGTCCCGGAATTGATATTTTACTTAAATGGTGGAGGGAAAGGTCTAAAATTCTACGTTTTTATAAAATAATGAGATTCAAATTTTCATAAATGTAAACACACTAAACAAATAAAGACACAATTGGTTTTCAAGAGATGCGAAAGTTTAAAAACAACTTGGAAAATGCCACGCACACAGGAAATAATGGCGACACACACACTCCCTTCTTTTATTTCTTTTTTTTCTTCCCTGTCCAGACTTTATTTTGAGCAGGCATAAATTAAATATCCATACAGACAAATAATAAAAGCAACTATTTTCTTTCTTTTTTAAACTTCCCGCTATGTATAAATGTAAACCAACTGACTTCGCGCATTTCTTTATAAACAAATCATCGTTTATTACTTCCTGCTACCTTACTCAGTTGGTATGGGGGAAGGAAATGAAGATTTGTGGCGGGAAAGTAAGAAAAGTGTCGCTTTAACTATTTTCCTCGCAGTTTTTTCATTTCTTCTCTCCATAGGAACCATCCCCGTGTCTTAACGAAAATATTTTTAAAAAATTAGTAGAATTGGTCCAGCCGTTCGCTAGTTTTGCGAAGGTCCTTTTTTATTAATATAGAAGATTATATACAAGAACCCGAATGGAAACTATAGTAAAAACATTGGATTCAAAATATATTTCGCCATTTTGCTCACCTGATAAATGATTGCTCACAAGAGAAAGGCTTCTATAAGAGATCTATGAAGAATAAACTTCCATTACATTTAACCCTTTGCACTCGGAAAAGTAATTCGATGCATACTTATTCAATATACATACAAGGGACGCATAATTATTGAATATACTTGTTTATTGCTCCAAATTTGTGAGTGTTTAAAACTGAATTTCTCCGTTTTTTTTACCATTCTGTGGGTATTTTCAACGATCAAAATTGAAAAATAAATAAATAAAACGTCAAAATGATGCATCGTCTTGAATGGTAGCCAAGAGGCACCATCGAGTGCAAAGGGTTTAAAATATATCTTTCATCAAAGATTTGAGCAGCGTATCATGAATATCTTATCTTATTGAAAACTGGTGATGAAAATTGATGGCGTACAATTGATTGCAATTTTGTAATATCTTCGCGAGAATTTATTTCTTGATCATGTTCGATTAAAGAAGAATTTTGTATACGCTTAATACACTTTGAATCATCTGCCTACGCTATCAATAAGCTGACACCTGCTCTCTTTCTTTGGATTACTGCAATTGGCTACGTTGGTTTACGTATTTAACAAATATCAACGACTCCCTTCAATTTTTGATATGCAGTTCCATTTAGTGAGCATTAATAGTTTATTGTAATTAAAATCCAAGAATTTAAGTTAATTGTTTGAAAATGATGCAAGGAAGTTAAATTATCTGTAGTCATTAATGTTATGTTTTTAATCATTTTTCCTTAATCAATAAATTATAATTTAAATATTAAAAGAATAAGCATTATACATAAAATAAGGAGAATATTAATTGAAATTTTCTGTAAAAAGTTAATTAAATTTAAATAACGTATTTTTTTAATACGTTCATCTGTACTTATAATTTTGAGTTTACTACGTATTTCTGTAACAGTATTTATTTTTGGATAAAAAATAAAAACATATTCATTAAAAGTGTAGCAAATTTTAAATTGAATAAGAATTATTCAAAAAAGAAGAAGTAATAACCAACCAGGTTCGAACCCCTGACCTTCCGCTACTTAGTCCGCTACTTAGACAATAACGCCCTGAGGACCATTCAGCAGGGAGTCGAGTTATCAGTATATAAGCTTTACCAAAAATTTGAGGATCCTTTTCTGGGAATTGATTGGCCATTGTGTTTTAATATTTTCATGAATGAACATTCTAAAAGTATGCTATCATTATTCTAAATCTCATCCCGATCTCCGATTTCAACCCCGTGCCCCCCCCCCCTTGTACGTTTATATTTATTTTTCACATTATCGTTCTTTAATCGAAAGGGTGATTTTAATTTTAAACAGTTCCCTCCCTTTTCATTTATTGCTGCATGTAAATTTGGGACTTTAAATGTCTAGCATTAAAATCCAAGTGCGGCGCCCTCTATTTCATTCCTTTGTTTATATTTGTAAGATTTTAACTTGTTTTTTTGAATTCAGATTCTCACCAACAGTTTGCATGTTGAATTTCCAATTCTTAGATGAATAGGAAATCTAAGGAAATAGGAACCCCTATAATAGGAAAAATAGGAACCCCTATAAAATGTTACATTAATTTTCCTTTGGGAGAATTATAGAACGGGCACTACTTAACCTATAGACATTTAATATATTACCTTTGCCGGCTCTCTGGCACAGAGTTAGCGCGTCTTCCTCGTGTTCTGGAAGTTCCGGTTAGAGCATGGTTGTTCTTCTGTGTGCTATCTGTGAGATGTGTGACTATGCCCCCCTGTGAAAAGGGGCTGTGCAAGCAAATGTGGTGAGTGTGTAGCTGAGTCGTACTCTTGGCCCTAGTTGGCGCTACTTCAAAAACAAGAGACGCTCCTTTCGGCTTAAATATGCTGCTGTATCAGCAGGGGGCTTGTCCATGGCAAGTGTCATAAGTAACAACAACAACATAATAATTTTAAAAACTTAATCATCAGTTAATTGGTTAATAAAATTTTCTGTTTAATTATCAGTACTTCTCATACCTTTTTGCACTTTTTCAATCTATGAAACTAATTTTTTTCTCAATATATTTATACTGATGTCGAATTTTTAAAACAACACTAGGAATATTATGGGATTGACCTCGTGAATCCCCATCTGAACTCCGGTCAGATGGGGAGGCAACACCTGAGTTGAGCTTTCACACCACACCAGCGGTAGGAAATATGATCCCGACGGGTGTAGCATAACCAGTCCCACTTAAAGACGTATAGAGTCGGGTCTCGAATCGGAAACCCTCCCGTTACGGCCATAGAACTGATATATAAATGGAGGACTCTAGTCGTATGTTTCTTATCGAAACAAGTGTACCCAACATGAGTCACATGACTGGGAGAAATTCTGAGAGTGATAAAACCTTTTTTGGCGACATATCGCAAATTTTAGCAAACTGAAATTCTGTCACGTATTCTTTTGCTTCCCGGCATTCGGTATGGTCGATTTTCATTTCCTGAAAAGTTTTTTTTTCTGTTCTTTTGAAATTATCATTCTACTAAAAAAAAGGGGGGAGGAGGTATTTGAAAATTATTTTTCATTTTCATAACATCAACAGCTGAATTTGTTGGCTTAAATCATGTTTAATTTTTTGCTTTTTTTTTCTGCGTCAATTAAAAGTTATTTTTCTTCTTTAAGTAAAACATTTCATTTCTTTTATTTAACTAAAAACATCTTTAATTTTACATTATGTGTTTCAATATTTCTATCATTGTGGCAAACTAATAAAAAAAACTTTTATAAAAACAAATAATGTAAAAGTGACCAAAGTCTTTTTTTTTCTGTATATTAAAAAAAAAAGGCATTCATATTTATAATTATTATAAAACCCAAGAATTAGGAATTAGGAGAATAAATATTTATTTTTGAATAAGAACTAAAAAAAGGATATTAATTAAAACTGTTAAATTATTTTAAAATAATTAAAAAAAGGAAAAAAATATAGCCCGGAGCGAATGTGTTCCTCGTTACGCCAGTGCCCTCACCACTATAAAAGTCGAGCGCTTGCTCACGGTAACACATTATAAGCAGATTAGCGTTATTGCAAGTTTCAAGATAGTTAACAAGCCTTCATATTTTTACGAATATTCTAAATGCATACCACCGTCATACAAAATCTCATCCCGAACTCAATTTGAAACCTCGTGCCTTCTCCCCGTTAGCATCAGCTCTAAATATTTCACATCTAGTTTATAATTTTCCCGGTAACGTAGCTTCTAAATACCGCAGAAAAAAAAAGTAATTCATTTTTGAGTTAAATGTGTTGACTTTAATACAAAATAATAAAGAAATTCAAAATATTCTCGAAAACGGTGATTTTAGGCTATGTATATACCGCAAGTAATTAATAAAGGTTGACATTCAGATTCAGATATTTGTAAAGATAACATTTCTTTCTTTATTAGGTTCTTATCTTTAGAGTATCCGCTTGTTTCTTTTTAAACCTTAATTGAAATTCATAAAAGCATGCAATTATATTTAAAATTTGAATAAGACATACGTTTTAGTTTCATTATTTCATTCACAATGATGATTTAATATAGTTCATGGTTATAATACGATTCGAATATTTATAATCAAAAAAGGAATAACATATTAAAAAATAATAAGAAAATTTATTTGCAATGAAATAAATATACAATTATTAATCGGTCAATAGTGTTCATATATACATTTGCACGGGCGATAAAAAAAAAATCATGCCCGGCTGATAGCTAAAGGCATACAACGCATTCCATATTAAAATAAAGCGTTTATCCACATATAATGCAGTTATATCCATTTAAATGAAGCTTAATAACAAGTTAACTTAAATTAAATACAGTAACTAAACCAAACTATGAAATATTATTCAGTCATGATATCAAAATTACTGATTGACCCTAGTGACGAAATTTTAAACTGACTTAAAATGGATATAAATAAAATCTGTTGATTGTACATAGCTGTGAAATGTTACAGGACTAAACTTAGAAGATTTTTCTTTGCATTCAACTACCCAGAAAGAGTTAATCTTGGCTTAAATAAGCTTTAAATTCTAACAGTTAAAAGCGAGAAATAATCTGCCATTGAAATGCATTAAAGAATACGGTTACAGCGAATACAAATTCTATCCCCAAGTCTCGTGATTTTATCTTTTCCTCACCAAAGTAGGGTTGAACTCCCTCTATCACTATTTCAACTCTGTGGTTCCGATGACGAGACTTTATTACCAGGTCACGGTGACCACGGCCCGACTTAGCCTAGTTGGGGCCCGGGGCAAAAACTTTTTTGGGACCCTCTTCGCTTCACTACTTTGGTGATGAAGAACATTAATTAAAGAAGGAACGTAAAATAAAATTTCTATCCAATATCCAACGGTCAGAACCTGACTAGGACAGGGGCACACGGAGTAACTGCCATGGATGCCCCTGCCTTAGTCAGGTCCTGACCGTGACCCAATTTTGTGCTGGGATCTAATGACAAATTGCACGTTTTCTTCTCGAAACAAATTTTAGAATTGACACATTTTCTTCTCCCTAACAATTAGGAACCTAAATTAATTTCCTTTTAAAGAAGGATATCGGGTTAAAATCATGAAGCTGTAAATGTCAAAATTATGACACTCTAATTGCTAGTAAAAGTATACAAATCTAAACATTAAAAGAAGTAAAGAAAAGGAAGACAGGCATAAACTAGTCTTGATGGTCTTCCCAAAGCTTTTTTACATTCTCTCCATTGAAATGGCCAGTCCAATTAACTCCTTGCGTTATTGGCGTATAATAGCTACGAGATGTGACTAGCATTTTATGTTTTTACTAAACCTCTCGTGTCATCCTTGGCGAGTTTTTTGGAGATCAATCTCTGGCATGTGGCCAATAGTATCAGAAGATCGAGTTTGTATTTTAGACTCATTTTTCCTGAGCGACAAAAAACTACCCTCGCAGTCACAAAACTTCGCACTGAATGCGACATATTTGACACTGCGTTTTGGGCCATCGCGTCTCTATTTTTCTGAAAGCACAGAGCCAGAGGGTCAATTTCTTATTTAATTCATTAGTTCAAAATTGGAAAGGTGTCGACACTACAGATGTTAAACATGTGTAATGAAATTTTGTATATATAGCTTCTTTTTAGTTAGCAGTTATTGTGTTAACTTATATTCGAACAGCCGGACAGGCACATTTTCTCTGAACGGATTTTGCTCAAAATTTGATGCAAAGATTGCGTACCAAATTTCACCGGTCTTGCCCGAAACATTTTTTTTTAGTTATCTTTGACACGGAAACCTGTATGTCAAAAATGCGTTTTTCGAACTCGGCGAAGTCTAAAATTAGGTGATTCATCAAAATCCAACTGTTTGACGAGTGCTACCTGGAAAATTAAAAAGTATAAAATCACTGGTGAATATTTTTACATACATTAACGGCCGCTGTACGTTATGAATAAACAATTGACAACTGGCTGAAAGTAAGGCGCGCGGTCTATATTGCTTTCATTAACCTGAGGCCTGAATTCTGCATTTTTGCTGAATCTATCGTGCCCTTGGCAAGTCTTCTGGCTATCAATCGCACGGTTGATAGTATCTTAGAATGGAATTTTCGTTTTCAAAGCGTTTTTCAGAACATTAATACAAAACATTGACTCGAGGCCACACTTCTTGTCACAAAATCAAATACCAAAAATTGATATATATGAGTCATTGAATTTTTGAGTTATCGAATTTATATGTTTCGGGAAGTTAATATCTACAGACGGTCAGCCCTTGGTTGGATTGGGATCAAATTTTAGCAGTTGTCAACGCTATAGACCAGAGATGCACAACCTAAAGTTGGCCTGTGTAGTCTTTGAATTCGGCCAAAGATTGTTGTTAATAAAATAAGACCATTTAAAATTAAATGAGACTTTTTCAGACAAGGAGGGAAACAATCTGACACAAAAACGATTCTACATCAGAATAAATAATTTATAGTTGTTCAATAAGCTTTTTTACTTTTTATTTAGCGGCTTTTCAGTTTGTTCCCTTCAAGGCTATCTGCGAGTACGAGTTTTTGTATAGGAAAAGATCGCGGACGTGAAAAATTTCCACACATAAAAATGTAGTATGAGGATAAAATTCAAATCTTGCATAAAGATTTGATGATTTATTTTCAGAAGTGGCCAACAAAAATCGACGTATTTTCTTATCAATTTCCTGTTGATGTAAATCTAGTGGCTGAGAGTATGCAGTTAGCCTTAATTGATTTACAGAATACTGATTTTTTCAAAAATCAGTTCAAAAGAAAACCGATATTAGAATTTTATAAAGACTTACCCGAGGAATGCAAAATGCAGCAGCATGTGCAACTTTCCTTGGCAGCACTTACATTTGGGAGTAAACTTTCTCACTAATGAATTTAACAAATCAAAAATAAGAAATAGAATAGCAGATGAGAACCTTTCTTCTATTCTACGTATTGCCACAACCAATCTTAATCCCAACATAGAATCAATAACTTCAAATATTCAATCCCAGCCATCTCATTAATTTTTACTAAGTTTGATAATTAATTTTTTCTCAAAATTGTTCTCTATATAATTACCGAAAACTTTTCCTTTGTTATTCTATTTGCCACCTTTTTATCAGGAATCTTTTTTTTTATTTGGAGATAAAGTAATTTAATCATATCTATAATGTTTGCGTTTTATTCGTTTATTTATTGCATAATGTGTGCATGAGTAAAATAAAGTAATAGTTGTAATTCATGCGTATTACCATAAAAAAACAGTGTTTTCACGTTTATAACACGTTTTAACATTCACGTGCTGCTTTGGCCCTCGACATGATCCTTTTTTTTATATTTCGGCCCCTCATCCTGAAAGGGTTGTGCATCCCTGCTATAGATTATACTGTCTGCATCTATTTACTCAATCTTATCCATCTAGCTCTCTTTGTTTTATAGTTAACATACATTCGAATATGTAGACTGATGGGAATTTGCTGAAAATCCATACATATATAAATCAATTTCCTGCGATAATATATATATATCAACCCACAGCCAATACCGCTGAAGCCCCAAACTTGAAATTTGGCAGGCATGTCCACATGGTGACGAAAGTATCCACTAAGAAAGGATTTCTCGAAATATCAATTAGTTCGGGAGAAATTCATTAAAACCCCTTAATTTCTGTGAAATTAAAACCTGCAATGTTTCTTTCCGTGTGAAACACAACCTTCCGGAACAGCGATCGCTCATGCTTACGTTTCGTCCTGTAAAACCGTGTTTTTAAAATTGCCGTCGTTACGCGTCCGTTCAACTAATACTCAATATCGCTGTGGAATCGGATGGACTTTTTATCGTAGACCACGGAGGTTTAATTTATTTTACGAAATATCGACGCAAAAATTAAATATCGATTTTTTTTTTAAAAAAAGTCAATTTGACGGGTCTATTTCTCGAATGGGCCCGTAAAATAGACGCTTAGCTGGAAAAATACAGAAAATATGTTTCCTGAAAGGCAATACGATGTAGTATGCTGCAATACAATTTAAAAAAATCGAATTTCTAAAACTGAATTTTTGGCGAATTTTTTAACGAAGAGACGAATTTTCGCTTTAATATTTAATTACGCCGAAACTTTTCAAGATAACAATCAAGTTTTTTTTACATAAAATTGGATAAATTTTTCAAAATCGTGTGAAAGATTGTAAAAATCTGATAATTTTATTTCATTTTTTTTGTCATTTATCGCCTTTTCCACTTTAACATTACAAATTTAATCCATTGATAAATAAAAATGAGACTAAACTTTTTTATATAAATAATTTGGCATTGTTTTGGCATACCATGATCAATTTCGAAAACAATCCAGCAAAAACTATGCGTCTTATGAATTCATTCCAGGTTTTCCACCTCACATACTTCACCTGAAAGTTGGGACACCAGTAATGCTACTAAGAAACCTTTGTCCTCCAAAGTTATGCAATGGCACCAGACTACAAGTGACTAGACTTAATAAGCATGTGATCGAAGCTACGATAATTACTGGATGCACTCGAGGAGAGTTTGTTTTAATACCCCGCATTCCACTAATTCTGTCGGACTATTCTTTTGAATTTAGAAGAGTGCAGTTTCCTGTAAAAGTTTGCTTTGCATTAACCGTTAATAAGTCACAAGGACAAACATTAAAAGCAGCAGGGATTGATTTAAGAGAAGACTGTTTTTCACACGGCCAATTTAATGTAGCTTGCTCCAGAGTCAGTTCACCAAGCAGCTTAATAATTTTAGCACCAGAACACCCCCCTAAAAAGGTTGTATACAAAGAAGTTCTTACTTAAACATAGATATAACAATACAGTGTGGATGGCCTGCGTTTGCAAAGAAAATCAATACTTCAAAACAGGGATGCACCACCTAGGGCCTGCGGGCCAAAATTGGCACACGTAGCCTTTGAAGTTGGCCTCAAATGTTATTAATAGAATAAGACTAATTTAAAATGAAATTAGACTTTTCAAATAAACAAAAGAAAAAATCGGATACGAAAACGATTCAACACCAGATTAAATAATTTACATTTGTTCATTAGGTTTAATTACTTTTTATTAAGCGTCTTTTCAGTTTGTTTCCTTCATGGCTACGAGCAAGAACGAGTTTTCGTGTTGAAGTTCATGGACATTACTGAAAATGCAGTAATGAAGATCATAATTCAAATCTTATGTAATGCATTCGATGATTAGTTTTCAGGTTTTAAAAAGTGCCTAACAAAAATTGATTAATTTCCCCCCTCTTTCTGTTGAGGTAAATCTAGTGGATGAGAGCATGCAGTTAACCTTAATTTATTTTCAGAATTCTGATTTTTTTAAAAAAATCAGTTAAAGAAAATCCGATATTAGAATTTTATAAAGACTTATCTGAGCAATTTTTGTGTTTAAAACAAAATGCAGCAGCATTAGCAACTTTCTTTGGCAGCACTTATATTTGTGAGCAAACTTTCTCACTAATGAATTTAAACAAATCAAAAGTAAGAAATAGAACAGTAGATGATAGAACCCTTCTGCGATTCTATTTATTATTTTGTTCTACATATTGCCACAACCAATCTTAAGCCCAATATAAAATCAATAACTTCAAATATTCAGTCCCAGCCATCTCATTAATATTTGCTAATTTTGATTATTAATTTTTTTCTCAAAATTTAAATTGTGTTCTCTGTATAATTACCAAATAGTTTTCCTCTGTTATTCTATTTCAGGTTTGCCACCTTTTTAGCAGAAATCCTTTTTTTTGTGGTAAATTATTTCAGTCATATCTATAATGTTTGTATTTCATTTATTCATTGCATAATGTGAGCCTGAATAAAATAATTAAAGTAATAATTATAATTCATGAGTATTGTTACAAAAAACCCTGTGTTTTCATGTTTTTAACATGTTTTAACATTCACATGCTACTTAGGCCCTTAAGATAATCCTTTTTCATATTTTGGCCTCTTATCCTGAAAAGGTTGTGCATCCCATCTTTAAAAGGATCATTAAGGACAGTTACGGACACGGGCAAATATAGAAGGAGACCAGGGACCTAGGGACCCTCTCAAAATTAGAAAAAATTATAGGTAATAAGTAATTATTATAGGGGATTTTCGTAACTAGGTATACCAAGCACTGTTAGCTCCTGCTAATTCCATTACCCGAGCAATGCCGGGAACGGGAATGCTAGTTTGATATAAATCTATAAATTTTAAGCAAAGATTGTATACAGAATTTCATCTATACAGCTTAAAGTGTTTTTAACTTAATCTTTTCCAAAACAGGTAGACGGACAGATATAATTCTTAGATTGTGTTTTTAAACGCGTTTGGACGTAAAGATTCGTCAAAATCTGGATTTCAAATTTTTTACTATCAAATGCAATACTTTCATACAATACTTTCTATGTACTTGATATAAGAAAAAGTAAAAATATATATCAGTCGTAGCCTGGAATGCATTATCTATAAATAGTCAATTATTTTCACTTTTATTATTTGTGAAAAATACCAGAAAGAATGCATTTTGTTTATATAAAGGAAGATATTCAAAATATTTTTTGCGTATATCAAGGCAAGATTTTTGAAAATTATTTTTTCTACTATCAGTTTGACAACCATGATTGTTGTGTGCATACTCAACCATAATTCATGAGGCTGCTCTAACTAGAAAAAAGAATACATTTCTGAATACCAAATATGACGTCCTAATATTTCTTAGTGTAATTTTCTCGAAAACTATAAATCTTTTACAAAAAAAAATGATCCTTTTTTTTTGTCGTCGGAAAATGCGTAATCGTGCTGTTTTAAGTCGATGCGATAATTAAATTAATTATGTGACAATAATAAGCACATGAAAGGACAAATAAGAAATACTAAAATAAATAAAAAATTCACAGGACGGCAAGAAAAGTTTTTATTTTAAGATGCCTGAGAATGTTATTTTAGAATGATTTTAGTTATGTTAACGCCCCGTTTAAAAGCAACTCTAGGTATATTTTGGGAGGGACCTGGTAATTGTGAACCGCACTCATATGATGAGGACGACAACAGGGCTGACACCTCTCTCTTCAAACTTCCACACCACAACAGCGGGAGGGTGTTTGCCCCAACGGATTTGATGCGTACCAGACCTGCTTACACAATGGTTCTTAGTGGAATCGGGTCTCGATCCTGATACCAACCG
>JAOUZG010032936.1:6328347-6341029 GCA_026289955.1 Argiope argentata | reverse complement strand
TATATATATATATATATATAAATGCGGCACTGCCTCTACCTTATTCAGGCCTTGTACATAATTGGATATAGTATGAGTACGACGTGATTGTCAGTGCCCCTTTGTGAAACCCTATGACAAGATACTGAGTATAGGCCTATTAATATTTCTAAACTGTGACATGCTTAGAAAAATCACCCGAAATCCTTTATAGAGAGATCGTGGGTTTTACAGCTGCCAGATTTTGGCATGTAGTTTTTCTTGCATTGAAATTAATCAAAAAAAGTTTTTAAATATGTTATTACATTTTTAATTGAAATAACGTTTTTCCTATCTAACTTTATATTATTACACAAATTTTTAAAAAAAAAAAAATTAGAAGCACCAATCTTATTACCGTTTTTTTTAATTATTGTTTTGAATATTTTTCTACAAAAATAATTTTTAAATGTATATTACAATAACACAATTTATTATTTTAATTATTCTGTTTATACATATATGGCATTAAATATTTTTTTGAGTGCGACTGCATAGTTTTCGCATGACTGTTAAAAAGAATAGATGTTTAAAAATAATATAAGACAGACGATTCGAAACTATGTTTCCGAATAAGTTTCAATTATATTAAAAAAAAAAAAAAGATCAAACTTTAAATCGAACATTTCCATTCTGCTTTCAAATTTTCTTTTGTTGAGGTATATCTGTTTAACAATGCAATTAGCCAAGAAATAAAATTTAAAAACATAATCTTGTCTTTTAGTGCATCTGAATTGCATTTTTGATTGTACGTGATAGATTATTTCCTGTTTCTGTATTTCTGATTTTCCCTTTCATTTTTCGTATTGAAGTAATCAACACGTGTTTCAAACAACTGGTGTACAAGGTAGATGATCTTTAGTTACACATTTTATCTCATCTACTTCTCGAGAGTTTCTAATCTTGGTTGTCTCATGACAGGTTGCAGGAGAAGCACTGGAGCTGGTTCAAGAAGTGAGAAGGCACCAAGACTCGCCCTCTGAGCACATTCCCACACTCATCCCGAGATCACTTGATACCTTTACGGGAATTGGGGACATCGGCCACTTCATTCACTTTAGGGCAATAAAATAGACGATCTCTCACTGATGACAGAAATGTATAATATGTACTCTTTAATAACTACTGTCCTGTATAGTATGTGCTTCGTAAATTATTTTTCAACAATAAATGTAATAAGAGCTCCTATGAAAAAAGAGAGAAAAAAAACAAGAAAGAGGTTTTTCCTTTTTTTTTCCCGAAACATATTTTCTTCAAATTTCAACACTCACAGAGCGTTATCCTATTCATTACACAGGTGTCGTCCTCGTCATCTGACCATGGCTCAAATTACAAGATTCGTTCCCAAATAGCCCAGGTGTTTCATTAAAACGGGACGTTAATATAACTAAACTAAACCATCCATTATAATCGCTTAAAATCTTATACGACGATATTTACAAACAGCATGCATCTGCTAAACCTACTTTTTATTATTTTTTCTACTCAATAGTAATAATCTATAAAGATTATTTATCAAAAAAATACTATGCGGGTGGGTTTATTTTTTTTAGATTTTTTAATTACACAACAATCATTTTTTTCAAAATTTTATTTTTAACATATTTTAATTGAAATAACTTCACTATAATTATTAAACACATCCTCATGTATTATGCTAATTTGGGAATGATTCAACTAAAATTTTGTTTTCTTCCGACGAGCGTACCGATTTATGTTGAGGAGGTGAAAAACTATTTTATTGCAACACATATTCGATTTGCCATTAGTAATATCAAACACTTTCAGAAACAAATATTTTTTTACCGTTATTAAAATAATATATTCATTTAATATGACTTAAATTTTCTACCAGATATAAAATTTACTCGAAAAAAAGTTTCCTTTTATTTACAGCTTAAATGACGAACATTTTCGTTACCGAGAACGTCGCAGTACCCTTAAAGTTTTTAAACCGAATTCAAACTTCAAATATGCTCACATTCTTGGAAGTCTGATAGAATTTTTTCGATAGGAGATTTCTAGATAATCCTTCAAATGATTCAGAATTTAATGGCTTACTTTTTAAATATTTTTTAAAAAATAATATTTTTATTTTTAGAACATGGACACTTTTGTACGCGTAAGAAGAATTAACGTTATCAGTGAACGTAAAAATGTTGCATATCTAAAATTTCAGGCAGCAGAAATCTGCTGCTTGGCATTCCTACACATCGTTCCAGATTTTTCCTCTTTTCAGCCACTCTTCTGTTAAACGGATATAAATACGAACTGTAGGATGCTTTGTCGATCCAAGCATACAGTGTTTTTGATACTGGAGTACTTTAAGCGATGATACATTTTTGGAACCTATAACAATTGGTGGCTGGAATAAGGGCGAATTATGACTGTTTGAATTTTTACGAAAGTAACTAAGCTACTTATGATGAAGTAACAAAATGTTTGAAAGGACGAATATCATGTTAAATTTTTAGAAACGCGCGCACACACACAAGTTATATACAGAAAATAAGTTTCATACATTCTAATTGCTTCAACTATTTATAAAAATGAATGTGGCAGAGCGTTAATTTTTACTCTCTTTTACTTGATTGTACTTGTTCCAATGTAAACATGGAATTTTGAAATCGATTTTATTACTTATTTCCTGACGTGCTAAAATTTTGAGATGCGCTTACGTGTATTCTGGACGATAATATTTTGGTGTAATATTTTCTTAATCTGTTTATCAATTCCTTAATAAATTTAATTCTATATTTTTCGTAGAAGTGATTTCTTTTAATAGTTATTTTCAAAGGAAAAAATATAATATTGAATTTTAAATTAAAGGTTTAAAAAATACTGAGAGGAAGAAAAGTATTCTCTTACTAGGAAATAATAAATCTATGACTTTAAAAATCATTCGTATTAAATTTATTGAAATGAAACACTGAGATTGCGAGAGGCTGTAGTTCAGAAGAAAACAGTTTAAATTTTAATAAAACTATATTCTAAATTTCGATATTAATATTTTTAAAATCATAAAAGGATTTCACTTCCAAAATAACCAAACCTTTTTAAACCTTCTTTTCCAAATGAAAAGAAGATTTAAAAATAAAAAAAAATTAAAATTAAATTGTTTAGGGAAAAAAGTGGTAAAAACATAGAATTAATAATGTGACTGAAGATGTTTTTTTCTCCATTGGTATGGAGTTCCATTCCCGCCCCCCCATCAAAGTTTATTTTGCTTGTTGAAAGAGAAAAGAAAGCAAATAGGCGCCAAGAGAGGAAAATATTTCGAATTAAAATCAAATATAGATTATACAGAAAAGCGAATGTGTTCCCCTCTTGAATCTTTCATGTATTAACACCAGTGGGCGGTTTCCCCAATTTTTTTTCCCTTACTTTCTAATAAAAATATTATCTCCAACCCGCTGAAAAAAAAATGTGAATCTCTTAAAAGGAAAAAACGCCTTGCTGTTCGATAATCACGAAATATTAACGTTTGCTGCGAATTCAGCCTTTTTAAAGAGTCTATCGTGCACTGTCCTTGCCAAGTTCTTTTGGTGATTAATGCCTGGCATCCGGTTGATAGTATCCAATAGTCGAATTTGTGCTTTAGACGCGTTTTTAATCAACGGGTTGAAACCATAATTTGACAAAGAACTACAATTACAGTCACAAATTAACATGCCAAATTTGAAACATGAGTCATTGCATTTTTCGATAATAGCGTTTCTATGCTTTCCTGAAAGTACAGACCCACAAGCATTTCACCTCATGAAGGATTTGACTTAGCACTTGAGAGGTATCGATGTTAAATCTGCGAATGGTATTTTATCCACATAACTATCTTTGTTTTGCTGTTAGCGTGTTAATTTATTATTTTTTTCAAAAAACCGGGCTGACAGATTTCGTTAAAAATTAGTGAAAAATTTACCGATGTGGTGTAAAGATTATATACCTAATTTCATATGCCTAACTCAAAGTGTTTTTTATCTATCATGTAGTCAGATGTGCGTCACTGTGTGCTGTGACTAATGGCAAGTGCCATTAGTCCCAACACACAGTGAAGAAGACCGAGAGTGGATTTTGAGCGCCTTTGTTCGAATTCAGTTAATCCAAATTTGAAATGAATAAATTTCTAATGTTAATTTATAAAATCTCGATTCATTTTATCCCTTTGGCTTCCACGGGGACATGAAGGGACTCGCAAATTTCACATAAACGGATTTCAGCTTCATATTCAACAGAAATCTGCAATTTTTTTGCTTTCAGTTTTAGAAACTGAAATTCTGAGCTTTTAAAATTGCATCCGTATGTTTTTATGTTAACGTAAATTCGAACTTTAACTATTAAGTGTTGCGTAGGAATCTTGTAGCTAAAACCGCTCTCGTGTCGTTTTTGTCCGCAAAACTCAATGCCATCGCCACAGTGGTCCTAGCAGTTGACTTGTTTTCTATGTTTTTATGATGCATCTGGCCGCATCTGGCGATCAGCTTGTTCGCCAATCTTAATGCTCGCTAAAATATTAATAATTAAGTATGTAACTCCGTAATATATAGTTATGTAATTCCTCTTTTAATAATTTTTTCATCAAAATGCTTTTAAATTTCAAATTTTGATAGTCGTACTCATATCATTATAAAGGCCTTAAGCAATAACGTAATATGTATCTCTCTAATTTTCCGTAGAATTTCTACGGTAAATTAAAGTAAAAATAACTAAAGGGTAATTAATATTTAAAAAATTTATTCAAAAACAAAGCATTTTTTTAAAATATAAATTCTGGAAAAGAATCTATGATCATCCTCCTATGCATTAAAGAATACCTTTCATAATATGTTATATATCTTAATGCCTTTCATAATATCTTAAGACTTATTCAACAAGCATTATAAGAGCATTTAAGGATTTAAGTTACATAAAATATAATTATTCACTTCATTTAATAATTTTAAATCATGTCATCTATATTGTCATCTATATTGTTAAAGTTTTTCCTTTAATTGAAAGGATATATATGAAAATATATTTGTCTTAAACTAAGATGATATATTGAATTAATTACTCAGATATTGGAAATGTACCGTAATTTTTCCTAGAAAATATTATCTTTATTTTTTAGAAAATATGTCATCATGTAAAAACATGATGTTGTTTTGGCTTGAGACTTTTGAAGCCATAGAATGCAAGAACAGAAAATTGGCGATTTATTGCTTTTGATATACCAATTTTTTGCTTTTAAAGTTATTAGAAAATAATAAGTCTGGTTGTCCCATTTGGCGACTTATCGGCAATAAAAAGTTACAACTTGGCTCGAATATCTGCAATGTACCCATTTTTTCCTGTCTTGCTAATAAAGGGCAGAGACTTAAGAATTTATCGCCCAAAGAAGTACAAATAAACAAATGGAAATCAACACGAGAGGAGGTATCGGAAGGTGCATATATACAAATATAATATAATCATATAATTTTCTTAAACTTTCATTTCCAATTTTTTAGTAAGCAAAAAAAGTTTTGGCGATCAAAAGATTTTGAGTTGGCAAAAAAAAAATTTCTTTTCTAAAAACTAACTATTTTGCAATACAATACACACGCGATCACTTCAAACCAGTTTAAACCACATTTTCTCATGATTATATTATATATATATATATATATATATATATATATATATATATATATATATAAGAAAAACTGTAGGCGAAAAATTGAAACTTTATTATCTACACGAGCATCTAAAAAAATCAGCTTTTAATAACGAATTGCAATTGATTTACGAAATCTCTGATTAAAACAAAATTAATTAATGACTACAGCAAATAAAACCTAGAAAAATGTCATTTTGAGCACGTGATTACATGAAATGAAATAAACAGGAAATGTGATGATTTTTTAAACAATATATTCAAGAGAAAGTTTTTTATAATCGTTTGCAATACTAAAGTAACTCATTCAATGAAACAATGGAAATGAATAAAAATATAATTTAACTTGCACGAGCACTTGGTGCTTGGCCGTTCAAAAAATGATGTTCTGAAATGATACATTGAAATATGCATAGCAGATTTCATTTTAATCTTTTATTTTTTATTATACCATTAAAAGCAAGCACATGTAAAATCATTAATCAGAAAATTCTAAAAATGAACACACAATTGAATGAAAGGCCAAATCTAAATACTTCGAACTACGATCAACTTTTGTTTAAACTAAATCGCTTCAGAACGACAGATAAATGAATTTTTATAGAGAGGCGTTAGTGACGCAAAAGAAATGAAACTCCAACCTTTGCATATTTGGCGATTGTGAACCAAAAAACATATATAATATGATAAATCAATTCATTTTTGAACGAAAATATACAAATAAAACTTGAATATTACGTTCGATTTTCTTAATATTTAAAAGACATACTTGCAGAGCCTTTTGTTATGTATCACAAATAGAAAAGAATATTTCATAACATATAAACTCGTATGATATTTAAAAAATATGAATAAATGACTCTTTAAAAATAGGAATTATTCTTTTTACTCAGATCAAAACAATTTTATAAACAAGACTGCGGCTCTAAAATAAAGTTTTTCTTCCAGATTTTTCTTTTAGTGAAAACTACATAAACACAGTACCGATATAGCAATGTCTTACTGGTGTTGTTGGAAATGTTTTAAGATATTTTAGTTATTCCCTTGGAGTTCGACAGAGACGCTGCTGATCGCTGCTGTTTTCCATCAAATTCACGCAAAGAACGAAACAGGAGGAATGATCAGTGACTAGCTTCCAATAGGCAACTGCTTACAGTCCAGGGTTGAAAAAGCAAGTTTCTAGGTCCCAAATAAATATGTTCGTAAAAAATAAACATGCTACGAAAAGGATGAAATATTAGGATCATATTAACACCTTAACAATAAAATTGGTTAAGCTTTTACATGTTTTATTTCGTTCACTTAGTATATAAATGCCAAGTAACTGAATATCTTAAATTTATACTCACCCAAGCTTTATTTCAAACAAAAGTAGATGGCAGTTTGAAATCGCAATAGATAGAGACAAATACATTTACTAAAATTTAATTAAGTAAAAAACTATGAGCAAAAAACAAATCATTAGCATGTTAACAATGTTCGAAAATATGAAAATAAATAGACCATCTTATTATTCATAATGGCCAGTGTTGCGAAGTATGCCTAAATCCGTCTTTGGGAAGGATGACACTCGTATGTTTGCACTTTATGAGATTTTTGTCATCGGCTTTGTCTTATAGGGCGAAAATACTGGCATCTTCCCATCGATCGCTTGGATCCAAACACAAGGCTACTCAAAAAGAAAGAACGGATTCAAAATCTATTTCCAATGGATGGCAGTACACACGGGCACATACGATATATCTTAAGTTCTCGGCAAAAGCGGAGTTATTTGCTTACAAAAAAATGGCGACACTCTGGAAAAGAGTTGCAGTATCTGGCAATCCCAGTGTGAGAGAGCAATCTTTTTTTAAGTGATTTCATCTGGCAGCAGATGGAACGAGGCGAACGAAGTGAGAGGTGAATAAATTATAAGTGTGTTTACCTTCTAATTATGGAATTACTTACTTAAAATTACACAATCCACTTCAATGGTGACTTTAGGACTACTTATGAGTAGAATGAACAGCATTTAAACTTTTGTTCATCAGGAAAATATGCTCATCTAAGCGCTTCCATTTATTTTGCCCCTACTTTCGTTTGGCGGATTTTTAGTTTCGGTTCGGATTTCTTGCGTCATGTCTGAAATATCATGTCTGTAATATATCGGATCCTTCTCTTTGGTTTATTATGTGCGAAAGCACATTTAAATTAGCTGTTCCCAAACCCATAAGAGAATTTTTAACGAAATATAACTATGTTGTTTCCCATTTGCCGCCTGAAGTCGCATCACTTGTGAG
Source organism: Argiope argentata (assembly GCA_026289955.1). NCBI lineage: Eukaryota > Metazoa > Arthropoda > Arachnida > Araneae > Araneidae > Argiope > Argiope argentata. The sequence goes on along the minus strand of JAOUZG010032936.1, from coordinate 6,333,100 downwards.
GGATGTTTTAATGACCCCCGATACCGAAGATGTGTACTCGCATTTAAAAGCGAAACTTGTTTTGTCCAAATTATAATAAAACAGATTAATTAAATTAAAATAATTCACAACCACACACGACCCAAACTTGAAAGAAGTAAGATATTTGGATTTATAGCATCAATGGCTGTTATCCCCTGTTTCCAAATGTAGAGAACAAAAAAGTTTCATCAAAAACACAAGAGATAACACACAAACACAAAAATAGTTTGAAATTTTAGTCAGTTCACAGTTGAAAGTAGTTCCGCTGATGCGATTTAGTACATGTTCGGGAGTACCAGCGAAAAGAAGAGGTAATAACGGATCGTTCCGGCAACTCAGAATGATGAAAAAGCAAGGGGAGACTTAAATGAGGTCTCAACTGAAAGTGGTCAATAAATTAAGTAGATATTGAAGTGCTTCAACGTTTGAAGAGAAATTTGCGGATTGGTCTTGTTTGCAGTAATTTTATCTAGAGCATTTTTGAAGGAGATATCTTGTTTATCTAACTGTAGGAGAGTCCACAATTTGTCTTTATAATGGGTATACTTTTTGCATGAGAGAATTATGTGTTCAATAACATTGATGCTATTACATTCATGACAAAGAGGATCATTTTAGTGATTAAAGCGGTTCAACAGTCCTGGTGTTATAATTGTTTTGCTGAGTAGTCTGGACAAGACAACATCTTCTCTTCGATTTTTGGACCAGGGAGACAGTGCTTCAATGTTAGGGAATTCTCCTAAGGAAAGGAAGTATTTTACTATTTCTATAATTAGTGATTGTGGTCTGATGTGTCTCTTTCTTGAGGCTTGAAATAATGTCTTCAGGAGAGATCCATTTAATCCATGGTATATTTTCTATGACTTCTTTGGCTAAGTGATCTGCAAGCTCGTTCGAGATTATATTAGAATGTCCAGGAACCCACAGGAAGGAGATTTTTTTTATTTAGTTTGGTTAGAGTTTCAACTTTAGATGCTATACGTTGGATAATTTTTGGTGACTGGAGAGAAATTTTCTTCAACGATGTGAGCGCAAAGTAGCTATCTGTAAGAATCACACAATCTTCTCCAGGAACAGTGAGGGCATCTAGTGCTTCAGCAATGGCTAAACTTTCTGAAGTAAAAATGGAATTAATTGGATGAACTCGAAACATGAATTTGTGGATAGAAAAAAAAACCCAGCAATTGATGTACACTGGAACGTTTTAGATGCATCAGTAGCAATAATAAAATGATCAGGAAAGGAATTCCGAATGCATTCATTAAAATAGCTGTTAATTTCAATCAAAGGTAGATTTTTATTTTGAAATTTAAAGTCCGTAAGAAAAATTTCAAAGTTATAAGAGTTAGTTGCTGGATTTTCAGGCAAGGTGATAGTTTGCTCGGTAGAGACGTTTAAATTCTTGAGAATAAGCGAATTTGATTTTTTGTCGTTGAAAGTTAATTGAATTTCCCGATTGTTATTGGAGTGCTCTGTTAGAAGTGGAGAATGTAAACCATTTGCTATTTGCTTAATAAGAAATTGAGAAGCAAGTCGCTTTATTTTTTCAAAAAGAATTTCCTGAGAAGCAATTTTCAAAAGGACAACATTCGGGGTCCATTTTGGGAGACCAAAAGCAATTCTCAGGACTATAGTTTGAATAGTGTTGTAGGCTTTAAATTAAGTCTCGAAAAATCGGTTGATTACTGTGCAAGCATAGTAGAAAATGCTATTATTTGTGATATTAATGATATTTTTAGTTCTGGGGCCATGGTGTTTTGATGCGAAAATCTTCAGTCCATTTATCTTTTTAAGTGCACGATTTCTAAAGTTTTTAAAGATTACTGGGTTTTGATTCTTTTTAGAAAAAGGAATACCAAGAAATTGAATCGTTTCATTCCCTTTTAAAGGGTGTCCCGCATAAGAAATGCGTGGATTTCAATTTTTTTCTTGGATAATTCAGCTATTGCACTTTTTTCTGGAATAATTTCAAGTTTGCAATAATTGTCCCATCTGTATATTTTTTCCATTGTGTTTTTAATCTTTCTGATAATAATTTCCCTGAAGTGAAGGCTACAAAAGACAAAGATATCATCCTCAAAAATTGTACATTCGACCCCATCCTCCATGGTTTCATGGAAGTCGTGCATAAATATTACAAACAGAATTGGTGAAAAAACGCTGCCCTTAAGTAACCCTTTGCTCAATGTTCTAATACCAGAAAGGCATTGTCTCCAGCGAATCTGGAAAGTTCTGGATTGAAGGAAGCTGTACAACCACTTTGCCACGTTGCCTGTTATACCAAGTAGTAAGCATTTAAAGATAAAGTTGTCGAACAGAATCATAAGCACTTTTGGTATCAAGATTTACACCAAAGAAATATATCTTCTGTTCATGAGCTTCTGTGATTTTTGCCTGAATATTGTATATTGCAGTTTGTTTATCCTTGAAAAGTATGAAACCATGTAAACTACAGTGCAGTTTTTTGTTACAAATTACATAGTAAGCAATACGTTGAGTGAGGAAGCGTTCAAATACTTTGCAAAAAACTGAGGTCAAGGCAATGGGCCGATAGAAAGAAATTTTGGCTTTGTCTTTGTTTGGTTTCGGAATTGGAACAATTAGAGCTTTTTTCCATTGTTTGGGGATGTCAGCTGAATCAAATTGATGTTGATATAGTTTCAAAATAATTTGAAGATGATCATTGTTGATATTTTTGAATCATATGGCTGGGATGTTGTCAGTTCCAGGAGTAGAATTTTTAGTTTTATGGATTGCTTAGTATTTGGATTTGTGTGATTAGAAAGTTTATTTAGAATTTTAAAGAACATTTTTGGGTTACCAGATATTGTGCAAATTTTTTCCCAATATTCTCTTTTCACATTTTCAACATGAAAACGAAGCCGACTTGCAAATTTTTTGTGTTTCATCCAATCTGTTTCAGAAATATTTCTAATTGCTTTTTTACGAAAATATTTGTTGAGTTTTTCGTAATTATGACAAAGAAATATTCCACCAAGGAGGATAAGACTTATGAGACAAAGGTTTAAATGAAGTATTTTTAGTAATTATCTTTGTTGCATTTACCGCAATACCGTCAATCGAGCATTGCTTTACATTATTAAAAATTTCATGTGTTTGTTGAGTTATCCTCGTCCAATTAATTGTTTTTATGTTGCGACTGATGATTTCTATTACCGACCAGGAAACAATTATTGGGTTGTGATCGCTATCGAAAGTTGAATCCATAACATAAAAAGAAGTTTGATTATGAATATCAGATGAACAGAGAGTAAGATTTAAGATAGATTGAGTTCTTAAGGATCTGTGTGTAGGAATAGTTGTATTGATAATTGTGGATAAGTTAACCACTCAACAAAATTAAAATCGCCAAAAATAAAAGTAGGTGAGGTTAGAGAATCAAAGAAGTGTTTTGCTTGATCAACATCAAAACCTTGTGGAGTATATAAATTAACAATGTTGAATTTAGTGTTCTGGAATTGTACTTTGACTGCCAAAAGTTCCAAGTTAAAATCTTCTCTAATATTGTTGGAGATTATTCTCCATGAAATGTTATCAGGAGTGCCAATAAGGAGGCCAACACCTAATCTATTTAGTCTGTGTGTACGGAAAAAATTTTTTTTTGGAAAGGAAAAATTTTCATTTTCTGAGAGGAAAGTCTCTTAAAAAACCCAAAAAGAAGAAGTGGAAAAAGGAGTAATTGGGAGACAGAGCTTTTTTCCTTTAATTCCCCTGCAATTCCATTGCAGAAAGGTCATAAAGAAAAGTCAGAAAAAAGGATAATTAAAAACAGAAAGGAAAACAAAAAATGCAAAAGGGATACGAAAACTTGGCACGTAAATTCGAATCCGAATTTTGAAAAGGAAGAAAAACAATTCCATGTTTAAGGAACTTGGAAAGCAAAAACATGAACAACAACAAAAAACACTTTTACTAAGCTAAACCTGAGGGACCACCTGCATCCCATTGCATCGGAATGCCCGTAGTTTGAGTCACGAATTTAGTCACTTTTTTTTCCCTAACAGGAGATTTGCTTGATTCTCCTTGATTAAACATGCTGACAAGATTTTGCATTAATTTTTCAACAATTTTTGAAAGATTTCAATGAGCATATTTGTTTGTTGTTCTAATTTCTCAGAGATATTTTTAACTATAGTTTCGATTTTTTGATTAACAGTTTCTTCAATTTCAATAACAGATATGTCTGATTTAACTACTTTAGAATAATTTGGTTTTAGGGACTGTTGAAAGAGGCGTCTGGCTTCTCCAGTAGTTAGATGATTTCGACATTTAAATTCTAACATTTGTTGCTCCTTCATGAAATGAGAACAAGACTTCGATGTCGCTGAATGCGGATCCTGGCAATTTATGCACTTCTCCGGACTTTTACATTGGCCATCATGTGTTTCCCCATGTATATGACGGATCTGTTTGATGCATATTCTTGTTGGATGCCTGAAACTATGACATTCCAAACATTGTCGAGGTTTGTCTACAAACTTCTGTATTCTTTGATTCGTAAACCAAATTTTAATGGACTCTGGTAATGCAGTGCCGAGTATTGTGATGAGGGCAGGGGAAGAATCTCGGGTGGAGTTAGATTTTATAAATCTTCTCATTTCAACTATTTCACCATCATTATTTTGGGTTATTTCCTCAGGCAGTTCATCAAGTGATGAACTGGCTGAGTATGAATAATTTTCTCTAAGCTTAGAATTTGGGTAGCGTACAC
>JAOUZG010032936.1:6304983-6323347 GCA_026289955.1 Argiope argentata | reverse complement strand
GAATAACGGGTTCGTTTGTGGGTTTTACACTCTTGAAGAAGTTTTCGTTAGTGGACGGATGCATTTTAAAGTTAGATGTAGCCAGCATTATTAAAGGATCATTTTCAGCAGTCGAGTCCGGAACAATCAGTGTTGAACTACTCAGTTTAACTACTAAGTCCAGTCTTTGCACTTTTGGATAAATAAATATAAATACAAGAAATTAAAACAGAAAAGCTTACCAAAAGTCCAGAATTTAAAACAAAAAAGAGCGAAACAAAATGAATTAACGAAACTTTGACAGCACTTCTATAGAGCCAACCAAAATTCAAATTTCACCATGTTCCATCAATTTTTTTCCTTTCTTTATGAATTTATTTGTATATTTTGGCATATGACTTTTTGAATTTTCAGTGGCCATATTCAAGATTCAAATATATTGTACCTGCTTTCACCAGTCTAGCTCCTGTTTGATAGAATCTCACTTTAAAATGCAATAAAAATATATAAATCGTTAAAAGTGAAAACTTTTGGATTCCTCTTATTTTATATGATGATTTTATTTATATTGATATATATTTTTAGAAAATTAACTGAATTGAGAGAAAGAATATTTTGTGAAGATATTTCGTTATCGATTAATATATCATTAAATAATAGGGATACCATTATCATGAATTTTATACGCTTTAAAATTTTTTGTCTTAAGTTGAACGATTAAAAAAGTTGTTTCGGTTTTTATATGAAATCGTATTTCTGATTATAATTTTTTAAAAATTGTGAAGGAAATGACATCGATGAAACGTGCAGTGAATTGAATCATGGCATCAAAACAGAATTATTTTGCCAAAAAACAAACAAAAAAAACTTGATTACAAATGTGTATTTTATCTCAAAAAACATAACAATCTGAGAAAACTTAAATTGCTCTACAAATATATTATTAGGTCTCAAAATATTTGGTAAGTTTTAAATTAATAAAAATGACTTTTCATGATGTTTCAATATATCCGAGATAATTAAACAATTTTATGCAAAAACAATTGAAATTTTTATTGATGAATAACTTAAGCAATGTTAGAGGATTTTAGGTATTTTTAAAATACTTCTCTGATTTTATATAAAAATTTTAAACATTTCTTGACATATGGGGAAAAACCAACCAACTTCCTACGAAATATTTATTTATGAATAAAAGGAAATATTTATTTGATACGGCGATATTTATTCAGAATGTTTATCTTGCGAATATTTTAGTATCTGTCTAAAGCATGAAATATTAATTTATGCTTATACAAAGAATTTTTCTGACAGTTTCTTTATAAAATTATCAATAAAGACTAATAATAAAGGACAATTTTTTTTCTTCGTTTATGAAAACAAACAGCTAATAACTATTTTAATGTCCCTTTATGTTGGCAAGGAGGCTAACAATACCAAATCTTTAAAGGGAAAAATCAAGATGGCAACGTAAACAATACTGTGGTGTATAGATTTTCCCCATATTTTCATCGTTTCAAGATTGACATTGTGCGCTGGGTTGCTAGAAGAGCTCATTCACTCGCCTATTTGGGTTATCATGATGGTACGAAATAGTCCACCTTAAGACAAAATATGTAAAAGGTTATTTGGTTTTTATGTACTTAAAGGTTGTATGACAGCTAGAAAAATAAAGGCAATCTTTCAGAATGAAAACTAGCAAATAGAAGTCTTTAAATATCGATTAAAATTAAAAAACACAGCAAAAACTAATCACCAAATTACTGTGCTCCCAATTTTAATAAATTTGCTACCAAATTTGTTGAATCATCTTTTGACAAAACTCATTTTTGAAAACTATTTCAGTTTTATGCCTGATATTCATTTATAACAACTTGTTTGAAGATATAAAGCCATGAAAGTAAATTATATCTAACTTAAGAACATAATACTACCTTTAAATAGGAAATATTTCAAGTGATGTCTTTTCAAATTTTTTTCATTATTAAGTTTTAAACGGAATTCAGAAAATTAGTGAATTTGGCTGCAAAACACTTTCGTTTTCTCAACATCAATCAACCTCTCTCACTCATTCATTTTTTTTCGTGCACAAAGTACGGGGAGAGTTTTGCAAACAGTTGCCATCGGATATTTTGACGAATCTTGACGTTTCAGACTTCCCCGCGATCAAAAAATACATTCTTTCTGGTAATTTGTCTGTCAATTTGTTATAAAGATAAAAACTTTTTGTGGTAATGCAATTTTGTGGAATACAAATTTGGAAATAATGGATAAGTGAAATGCAAATGATGGATAATAGATAAATATAATGCAAATTCGATACAAATTTGGTGTTTACACGAAATTTGCATCGAAAGGCACCCAAAGCTCGTTCGGAGGAAACCTGTTTGAATATAAATAAATTCAATAATTACAAAACGAAAATAGCTAGATGGATAAAATTCGGCATACAGGTTTGACACCTGTTGTGCGGACACCTATCAAATTTTGAACGAAATCCAGCAAAGAATGCCCGTCTGTGAGTCTATACCTTTAAAAGCTTGTAAACGCAATGGTTTAAATATATCAATTTTGGCAAAAGAGCTTCTGATAGAAATTGTTCTCCGGTATCAAGTTTTGGTTTCAATCGGCTGGAAGAAACGCAGAAGTCTTAGGTAAAAATTCCATTTTGAGATTTTATTAGCCTTGTCAGAAATTTATCGTCGCCAAAAAAATATTGCCAATTGATAAAATGAGTAAAAATGCTTTCAACACAATTTCATGACTACTGCTTTCCAATAGCGCAGAAGGTATTCTTGCATGATTACTTAATGTACGAAATTTGGTACAACCAAAATTTGGAAGTCGTGGTCTGAGGAAGATAGCATCTTTATTAGTAAGTATGTGAGAAAATTCTGAGAAGATCACTAGCGTTTATTTAAAAGTAACTTTTCCGATTAAATTTCTTTACGTTACATTTTCTTCTTGGTGTTGGTGGATACATTGGATGACTCACCGTTGAATTGATAAAAAAAAGGTTTACCACATTTACATTGAAATCTGCCTTTCAAATCAAATTTCTAAGAGTCCGAAAGTTTTGCAATCATTTCCAGTTCATATTTTAATATGCTTCGATTTTTATTTGAGTTAACCCTTTTTTACACTCTCGCATACGAAATTATTGTCATTTTCAAAAAATTCGAAATTGAGATTTAATATTCCGTAATTTAGACTTCAAAGAGTTCGAAAAATATTTTCGGAAAACACTTGTCTTTTCGATAACAAAATCCGTGTCTCTAAGATCACAACAATATCCCCACCCACTTTTTCTCATGAATTTTTTTGTGCGGTTTTTATACCTAATTTGTAAATCTCTAGAAAATTAGGAGCAAAATTCGTGTAGAGGAAATATAACTTCCAGCTTTATAAAAAAAGTTGCAGGATAATTACAAAATGACGAAAGTTATATATAAATAAAATACAGTACTCAAATGCCGGTTTTCTGGCACAGAGGTAGCGCGTCTTCCCCGTGTTCTGGGAGTCCCGGGATTGAGTAATGGTTTGTGCATGGTTGTTCTGTGTATTATCAGTGAGAAGTGTGACTGTGCCCCCTTGTAAAAAGGAGTTGTGCAAGCAAATGTGGTGAGTGTGCAGCTAAGTCGCGCTCTTGGCCCTAGTTGGCATAACTCCAAAAACAGGAGACGCTCCTTTCCGCTTAAATCTACAGTTGTATCAGCGTGGGGGTTTGTCCATGGCAAGAGCCCTTAGTAACAACAACAGTACTCATATTTGGCATTTATAATATAAGCACTTATCAAGTTTTGCACAAAATCCAAGTAGGGGCTAATCATCGATGGATTTTTAATTTCAGAAGCATAAAATGCGTTGACTCAAAAACGCAATGACTTCACTATATCAAATCTGATATGTGATCTATTGGCTGCAAATGTAGTCCAGTGTCAAATGTTAGTTTCAATCGGTTCGGAAAAACGAGTCTAAAACACAATTTCGATTTTGGGCTCTGTCAATCACCTGCCGGGGATCTTTAAAGTACTGATTAAAGATCACACGAAAGACTCAGTATGAGTGTTAAACTCATGACAAAAAGATAATATTTCTTAACTATTCTACAACAATGTCATGCAGGACGTTATCTAGTATAACACTTAAATTAAAGAGTATACGAGAAAATTGTGGGGAGACACTTCCAGCTAGTTAATTTTTAACTTTTGGGGTAATTGATTGGGCTAACAAATTAGTTCGGTGCATATCTTTGCTGTAATATTTCTATACCACGCATTCCTTTTATTCTGAAAAAAAAAAGCATTTATTTCAGAACAAAAGGAAGGAGCAGAGTAATCAAAGTACTGTCCGTCGCTGGTTACTACTTTTCCCCACCTCTCAGGCACTTTTCGAATTCTGTCTCGAAAAAAAAAACTCTTCTTTCGAGGCGATCCGATTTTCGATATCTGCGAAAAAAGTGAACCGATCATTCTTTAAATCCAGAAGAAGCAATTTTCGCAGAATATAACGGGTGCGACGAAATAACCCACTTGATCATTCCCAATTATTTTTTGACACCAGGCCGACCATTGTCATGATTTTGCTCGTACTTCAGCCCTTTTTCTCGTAACGCATGACGCACACAAATCAATTTTAGTGTGAACCTATCGTCTACAATTGAATCGCCAGTTCGTAGAAGATCATAGTACACAACACCTTTTGGGTCCCATTTCGGAAAAGCACGAACTTAGAAACATGAATGCTGTAATCTGCATTTTTGAAGAAACGACACCCTTTCTTACATGATTTATACTATCTCCTCATCAGCTTCCACAAGTTTTCGATGTACTTCCGCAGTACTTTTCTTCCAATTAAACAAGAAAACTTTTCGAAATTTTTGCTTAGTGAACACAAAATTTGATATACATAATATATTAAAAATTAATATTTTTTTTCCTCTAAACTCGATGCGATATAAACTAAATATTATGGTAGTGATCTTATCTCTCTGAAACCAGCAAAATCAGCGAATCAGTAAGAGACATTCGTGACAATCATAGTCATGTTTTGAAAACGGATCGAGTTAATTTGTTTTCCCAATACATTCGCACATACAGGTCTCTTTTTAACTCTTTCGGACCTGAGACTACAGGAATTGTTACTTATGATTTAAATTCAATTTTCTTTATTCTGAGGAAGTATACTATCCTTGGCACAAGTCCGAGCATTTTATTTGCCATTCGTTTACAAGAAAAGTAACATTTTTGGCTTCATTTGAGACTGTGGTATCTCTAAATTTATAAATTTTCTGAGAATTGTTTGATTTATATTGTGTTAATGTCACATTAAATTTGTCAAATTCTTGCTGGCTGGGAAAAAATTGTTGTCTAGCAGTACCTGTCTTAAATTTAATCTTAATCTTAGTTTAATTTTTTTTTTGGGGGGGGGGGGTCTTGCATTTCTGCACGTTTATTTTAAGAGGCTATTTTTAAGAATGAGTTGCTGCTGTTTGAATAAAATGACAGTAATTTCTTGAATTGACCGCTGATTAAAAATAAGGGCAAAAAGACTTCATTACAAAAATCCAAATAATTTCATTTTTAAACTGTCCAAAACTATTATAAAGGCTTGTCCGGTTTCGAAATTTACATTGCTTCACATGGAATTACCTAAATGAATAATTTATATCAAAGTAGAAAAGATGTAATTTCATCTCGATTGTGTGTTGAAAAAAAGTACAAAACATTTATATTTACACTGATGGAAAACTGTTTATCCATTTTCTCGCATACTTTTTAGTAAAAGTGAATTTGTGTTATGGTTTTCTCAAACCAATTGAGGTCAAAATTTGACTATTACCATTTTCCAGAATCACAATAGTACATCAGAAGGGATTGTTATCCGATTCAGGTCGGAATAACGATTTGTGGATGAGTGAAGAAAATATATGAATGAAGTCTGCCTCATGGAAAGGGCTTTGACTCGTGAGCAGCTGGGACGTATTCTTGGCTCTAGAAGGCGCTTCTGAAACAAAAGATGCTAAAAGTCGGCTCTCATCTATTTCGGCTCAGATTTAGTTCTATTAGTAACATAACAAGGCTTGATTTCTTAGTTTTCAAATCTGGTTTTGCAGAACTAAATGACTTTCATTGTAATTAAAGATGTTTTTATATAAAATTTTAAACTCTACGGAGTCAGATTTCATTCTCTCATGAGTTGGCTAACCACTCACCAATTCTAGTTCTCCCCAAACACAAAACTAATCTAATATTTTCAAACTTGCTTCTAGAATGGGCACAATGTTCCCCATGTTCCACGATCCACCGTTCTCTTTTTCTGCCAACTCCTCTCCCTTCACCTTCCGGATGAGACCCAAGACCAACGTCACGTGGTTCAACATCCGGCGAGTGGTTATTGTCAACGAAGCCATCAAACTTGTTTTCTTGGTCATTCTAGTCCTGTTCGTGATGTTCCTGTGCTGCAAGGAGTGTGACATGGGCCAGAAGCTGTGGGCGTGGTTGATGGCCTTTGGGGAGGAGCGCTCGGCCGCAGAGCAGAGGAGGATTGTCATTCCCCACACGGATGCAAGAAACACTGTGACCGAGAGAGCAGCTGGTGACATAGCCTGAAGAGACAGTGATTTACCGATGAACGGATTGTGGATTAAGGAGAATAAAGAGATTATAAGATTTTAATGATTTGTTTCTGTTGTAGTCAGAGACGAAATAGCAGTTACACCTGCTATGCCGCGATCCTACGACCTGCCAATTTTCAGACGGGCTACGCGTTCCCCCGTTTACCCCTGATGAGGTTTCTTGGGGTCATTTGATGCCTGGATACTTTATCAACAATTTGCGGGAAAACTTTGGACGTGTTCACAGACATCAAAGCACCCCAAGAAAGCGCAAGAGGGGTAAAACGGGGGAACGCGTGGCTCGTCTGAAGTTTCGGCGGGTCGTGTGAACGCCGCTTACACTCGTGTTCCTACGACACTTAATTCTTCAGATAGGCACACTTTTCTCCCTTAACTCACTCTTGCGGCTTTTTGGAGTGCTTTGATGTCTGTCCATTTCCCCGAAAAGTATCAAAGCTCCCCACGCAACAGCAAGCGAGGGTCAAAGGGAGAAAATGTGCCCTGCCTGCTGGTGAACTGGTTGTAGGATTGACGCTTAAAGAGAGAACTGTCTACAATTGAACCACGAGAATATTTTCAGCCAAATGTCTATGCTTGCGTTAGATGCTAAAAAACAGGTTTCAGTAGGGAAGATCCATTTCGAACTGAAAGAATTAGATAAAAGTATAAGTTTTTTTTTCGGGCGTCAAGTTGAAGTGATAAAATAAATAAATAAATAAAACGTTATGCTTTTAGACCAGATTTCTGTTGTTTTCGAAACTAGGAATTGTTAAACATTTTGAGACTCTTAAACTGCTCTGATGTTAGAACAGTGTCTGGAATGGTGGATAGAACGACTGGTTGTTTCGCTCGTTTTCGTTTCGAGTCTCGACACCGAGACATTTTTTAATGTATTTTCCAACATTTTTTTTTTATTTCTTTTGATTTTTATCCTCCATATATTTCAACAGTTACTCTGAATCAGCAAAAAATAATCTTTATTTCAAATTATCTGTGAACTCATTAATTAAATTTCATCTAAAATTATCAATAAAATTTATGCATTTTTAGATATCCGAATCTTTCACAGCATTGAAACTTGTTCACAACCTGGCGCTCTTCGACCTGAAACCCATCGCATTCCAAACTCACAACCGATGCTTATTCGCTTTCCCTCTTTCTTTGCTCATTCTTAATAGCATTCCCCAGACCTCTCTTGAAATTGCTACACATTATTCCAATGCCTATGTTTGATAAAATAAAATTTTACCTCAAAGTAGATATAAAATTAAAACTGTGTCTGCCATTTTTTGGATCTTGCACGTGGAAAGATATTGTTCCGATTCGCAGCCTTATGCTACAAGACAGAAAAACCTTCTTAAAACCAGAAATCTTGAATCGTACTCAGAATCTTATTCATCGTTTGCCCTCGAAGAAATATTCGCTTGATGGATGGAGAGACAACGCGTTTCGAAACATTTTTTTACTGGTCATTAGTTCGAATCTCGTGACTTTTCTTTCTTTTTATCATTTATTTTGAATATTATACACGAGACACTTTTTGAAAGAACATTATCTGCTAAAAAAAGAAATGGTTTTCGATAAGAAAAGGGAATTTAAAACTCGAATGAGGTCTGTCCATCTTCCACGGGAATGCATTGGGCGTATTCTCAGGTGTCAATCTGGAAAGTCGGATAGGAACGAGCGAATGAAGAAACTAAGCATCACTGATCAGTTTCTGGTATAGGCGGCAAGATTACAGTGCGGTAGTGTTAGTTTCGATATGCCGGGTGAGAATATATATATTTTTTAATTTTGGCTTAAAATTCTAAAAAAGCTCTAAAGTTTTTCAAATATTTCTCTTTACAGTTATGTAGGACAAAAATCGCTGCAGAAAAAATTAACGTCATTGGATAAATTCAAGAGAATTTAAATTTCGAATGAACTCAAACAGTCTTTCATAGTACTTTCACATTATGCAAATACTCAGAATTCAATCTGGGAAGTCGGGGATAAATGAGGGAATGAAAAGAATGATCATCACAGGTGCCTTGACCAGTTCATGGTATATGGGGTTAGTTTACAATCTTAGTTAAGTTTACCTTAGTAAAATCGTTTGAAAAAAAATTGCTATAAACATTAGCAAATATATTTCATAAAAAACGGAAGGAGTTTGGATAATTAACGAAAATTTCAAACTCAGCTTATTCTTTTCATTCCGTCATTCCTATACGACAATGCAGATTGAATTCTGAATGTATGCATGGTGCATTCCTACGAAAGATTACCAGAGTTCCTTCGAATGTGAAATTCTCGTTATTCATCAAAAAGGCATTTCTTTTTCAGCGGAAATTTCTGTTTCTTGTTAATTATAAAAAATTGTATTCATTGAGTTTTAGAAGTTCCTTGAAATTGTGAAACAAAATACATTCTTACCCTGTGAGAGATTTGAACATCGGATACGAAAACTAAAATGGACGCGGTATGTGCATTTAACTACGTTGTGTGGACGTTCCACCATGAAATCAATTGTGCATTCTGCACTGAAGCCGAAAAGAGGAAGCAGAACTTTTGGACATCTTTTTATCTTCTGCTAGGCTGTCACAATACACACACACACACACACACACACACACACACACACACACACACACACACACACACACACACACACACACACACACACACACACACACCCACACACACACACACACACACACACACACACACACACACACACACACACACACACACACACACACACACACACACAGAGAGAGAGAGAGAGAGAGAGAGAGAGAGAGAGAGAGAGAGAGAGAGAGAGAGAGAGAGAAACATTTAATACTAGGTAATAAACAATCAACACATCTCACGATTCTAACAGATAGCGTCTTCTCCAACCGACTCCCCCTTTTTTCAAATCATTTTCTTTCCAGCCTCCCCCAGTTACTACGCCACCTTGCGGTTACCAGTAATATGATCTTCCACGTCTTTACAATACTATATGTATATTATTTTCATTCGCTTATTCCCAAATGGAAGTCTTTATATATCCTCATTGCATTTATATAGAAGATTGACAGAGGTAATTTGAATTTCAAATTCTCGCTATTTATCCAAGTTCATTTCTTTTTTTTAAGAATGTTTTTTATTCTTGTTAATTATTTAGAAAAATTGAAATAGATTTAGAACTTTTTTAGAATTTTAAAACAAGTGTGAAAAAAAATTATTCATACCCAGTGTGATATTCGAACTTTGGATACCAAAACTAAAATGTCGCGCTGTGATCTGTCCCACTGCAACACGAACTAGATTATGTGTTTGCAATGCTTATTCTCTTCTTTAGCTCAATCCTATTTTCTCATATTGAAGTCTGAAAATATGCACGATCTTTTCCACTGGAAGACTGACATTGCTCATTCTAATTTGAATTTCTTTTTATTTATCAAAAAGTCATTTCTTTTTGGGGGAATTTATGCCCTAGTTAATGATTTTAAAAAAAAGTATTCTTAAGATTTCAGAACTCCCTTAAAACTTGAAATCAAAAGTGTGAAAATATATTTTCCCCCAGTGTGACATTCGAACCTGGGATACGAAAACTAAAACGGACGAACTGTGATCTCATCCCTTACACCACGAACAAGATAGTACGTTTTTTTTATTTATTGAAAATACTCGGAACACTGGTCATATAGAAGTGCAGCTCTGGCACTTTTCAGCCCTACAACAAGCCATGACTGTTTGCCCGTGTACTTGTTTTGGTTGGGAGTCCTTGACTCTCCCTTATGACCTCCGTAAGGAACGCGTCTAATTTTGGATGTCTATGATGCCATAAGATTTCTTGCCTTTTAACATTTCTGATATTTACAGCTTGAAAACAGAAGTGCAGAGCAAGAGCCAAGATGAGTAGCACCCTCTTTGCACTCCAGTGTATGGGTATTATCTATGTATTGTCTATTTGCAAGAGTGTGAAGAGCCACTCTGTCAAAATAACCACTCTCCAGGATAGCGAAAGGCTGATATATCTCGATGTAAATTAGCCAGTTTTCGATGTAAATAGCCTCGAATCGCCATCATTATGGGTAGAAAGAGTCTCTGTTGATGCATAGCATGAGAAAAGACCTCAACATATTCCGGCTCACGCTCCATTCATCGTTAAACATTGATTCATCATTTAAACATGTAGCCATATATCTCTAGGATATTTGTTTTAATGGTAGATTGAGAAATGGCAGGTACTTGTTGTTTGCTCACACCACTCTTATTGATCTTCATATCTAGCTCCAGACACATCGATATCTCTCCATACCCCAAAGGGCAAACAGGCCCACAAAGAAATGGAGGTCCATTCCCTCCTTCCTGTGATTGTGCATGCATGATGCTTAGTCTTTTCATTTGCTCATTCTTATACGATTTCCCAGACTGATGTCTGAAAATGTGCCCGAAATATTCCAATGGAAGATTGCCAGAATTCAATCGAATCTGTAATTCTCTATATTGATCAAAAATCATTCAATTTTTTAGCAAATTTTTTAAAATTCGGCTTAGTTATAAAAATGTATGCTTTAAATGGTTTCAGACCTTCCTTAGAATTTGAAAACAAAAGTGAAAAATATATATTCTCACCCAGGCGGAAATTCGAACCTCAAAGTTTAAACAGTTGCATCGGGATCTTACCCTTTGCACCCCGAACTCGTCTGTGGAGCTTATCCTCTTCATTCGTTCATTACTGTTCGAGATTGAAAATATGCCCAATGAATTTCTGTGGAAGTTTGTTTACACTCACTCGAATTCGAAATTCCCCTCAATTTGCTCCAAAACATTTCTTTTTCCGGCAGAGACCTTTGTTCTAAATAATTATAAATGAAATGTTTGAAAACATTTTAGAATTACGTTAGAATTTGAAAACAAAACGAGAAAAAGTATATTCTCACCCAGAGTGAGATTCGAATCCCTGATACGAAAACTAAAACGGACGTGCTGTTATCTTATTCCCTAGATCACGAACACGTCTATACCTTTGTGATGCTTATTCTCTTAATTTACTCATTCTTAACCGATTTTCCAGGGTTAAATCTAAAGATAAGAGCAATATATTCCAATGGAAGATTGTAAGAAATCTTTCGAATCTGAAATTCTCTTTATTCATCAAAATTATTACATTTTTTAGCAAATATTTTGATTCTTTTTAAATATAAATTTTTTTTATAAATTTTTTAAAAACTTTTTTAAAGAGATTTTATTAATTAAGAAATTCTGTTTTATTAAAAGCACATATAGTTTAATATGTAAAATAGAAAAATATGAATTAATTTGAAACACTTTTAAAGCTTTCTTCTATCTGCGCAATAAAAATACCAATATGATACTGTTAAAAAATAGCATCTAAATTCTCAATCGGGTTTTCTATTGTTAACTTGATATTTCGGAATATAATTTTTTTTTCAGAAAGAGGCTCTGAAATATTCAAATTACGTAATATCAATTTCGCTTAGTCAAAAATTGTATTACATTTTGATTTCAGTTTTAATTTTATTGACTAAAATTAAGTCAGTCAATATAATTGGCTTTTAATCGAAATAATTTATTGACATTGATGAATTTGGACTGCGTTGTAAACTATACTATTATTTGCATCAATAAATTCTTTTAGGACAATACAAATTTCTCAAACTGTTTATACACTGTTTTTACCGAATCTCTTTTGGATTTCTATTGAGTGTCGCATAACTGTTCAAGAATAATATTTTTGTCGATGCAGAAAATAAACAATATAAACATTGCAATAGCCAAAAAATGACAATATGCATTACTGGAAGTGGCAAAATTCAATTCAATCTGTCTACATCAAGCTTACTTAATCATTAAAAGAATTGTTTTAATCCTTTTTCTGTCACATGCTTCATTTCTAAAAACTCTGTAAGGGACTCATTTATAGTTAATCTTTTTCTTCGAAATTCGTACAAACTAATAATGGCTGGAATTTGTTCATTATAGGAAATACCAGGAGTACATCTAGATGCTATAGCACGTGGATGCTTTTATACTATCTTTAATTTTATTAAAGATTTCATTTCCTACTGCAGCAATTTTTTATTCACTTTATATGATCCATTGGCACAGAATCGTATTTACTGAATAATTAAATTAAACTTTAAAAAAATCCTTTATTAAGGGTTTATAATATTTCTTGGGTTCCACGAAGTGGAAGATTATTACATGCTCGAATTAGAATCGATCACCTTCTTTGAAATATTTAAGTAGTTTTTTAAAATTTATTTATAGTAACTTGCTTTGTTTTATCAATAATCGAACATAAATTCAGTCCAAACAAAATTTTTTCCAAACGATTAACGAATTAAAGTTTCCAAAAGAACACTCAAGGTTTTTAATGACATTTGACAGCTATCTCCAGTTATTATAATCCCTAATAAATCGTATAGATTGTTCATTTCCACATCTTTTCGAAAATAATATACAATAAAAGCAAAGTATCGAATCTTGCGTTTTTGAATAGATTAACCAGCTGGAAAGCTAGGTCTCACTACTTGCATTTTTTAAAAAATATAAATGATATGTAGTGGAAAATGTTTTACCTTCAGGATTCTTCGCGAAACGTCCTTTGTGTTACACATTTCTGATTTTAACACAAAATTCTTAAATTATTCTTTACTAGCTTTTACCCGCGACTTCGTTCGTTGGAAAAGCACAAAACTAACCTAAAAATAATTTATTTACAGTGCGTGCATTTTATCCTGAAATAAAGCAAAAACACCGCAAATCAAGCCCACATTTCTTTAAAATCAAGTCTATTTTATTTATCGATCTGCATTAAGATAGCTACAAAAGTATTATACACATATTTTTAAAATTTTAATTAAAATAAAAACACAGTTGTCAACAAATACAACATAATGCACATGCGTGAATTTTCTACGGCAGTTGGTATAGCGCAAGACAGACTAGAAATTTTTAATTTCCCTTATTCTGCTTTATTTTAAGGTGAAAATTCTTCAAAATGAATCCGAAAAATCGATTGATTAACAATGTTTAATTTTAAATGCATCGAACCCTAAGAAAATAAACGGAATCTTTTGAAATCTTCGGTCAAAACATCCTAGCCTCATTAGCGTGGGGGGGGGGGCGAATTGGAGTCTTATTCCTTTGGTGGCGGGGAAATGAAGATTTTTGGCGGGAAAGTAGAAAAACTGTCACTTTTACTATTTTCCTTACATTTTTTCTATTTTTCTTCTCTATACGAATCTTCCTCGTGTCTTAACGAAAATATTAAAAATAATAATAATAATTGCCGAGTTGGTCGAGCTTTTATCAAGTTTTGTGCTTAGCAACACATTTGTCGAATCATTTTTATTTATATAGATAATAGTATTTAGCCATAAATATGGATCCCTCATATTCACTGGATGAAATATGTCGTCCTTTTCATCGTTATTTTTCTTATTCGATCATATTCGTATAAATATATAGTTCTTCAACGCCCTTCAGCTTCTGCATTTCCCATACAAGGTGCGTAATTTGTGCTGATCTTTTTTCTCAAGCTGAATTGCAGCTCCTGATGACGAAGCAATTTTGATTCCAGAAACACTTAGAAGACAAGAGAACGTATCTTCAGATGACTTCTTGAAGTTTAACCTCTCTTCTTCTTTTTCTCCAAATTTTCTTTTTTGACACCATGAAGTATATGCTTTTGCTATGAACATGATAAGATCCAACGATATTAAATATTTTATTATATAAATTTTATGCACTTTATTCTGTCTTATTTAATAGGTGAGCTAAATGACGGTAAATTATTGCCTTAGGTTTGTAATAAGTTGCATACCTGCATTAGACAATAACACACCCGGAGATTTTTAAAGTTAAAAATTCTTCTTCTCGTTTTTCCATTCCGCAAATGTAATCCAGAATATTATTTTAGCTCTTGATCATTTTGGGGACCCTCAATCAAGGGTCCATAGCATCCCCTGCCCCCTCTAGAAGGCTGGTCCTGTTACATTGAAAAAAAATCAAAATTTAAAATTTTGCTTCATGAGTTAAAGATATAATATTAAATATTACTTAATTATGATTTCAATAATATTATTTAATTTTAATTACCATATTATTCTTTTCACGAATTTATTTTGAATCATAATTACAATTTAATTTACAATAATTATATTTACTACAAATTACTCTTATGAAATTTGAGTTGTGTAAGAAATACTATGCATTTAGACAAGCATCAGTAAATTTAAACAAATACAAATGACTCTTTCTTGTTAGAAAGAAAATAAGCTACTTTTTCAGTCATATATTGTTAAGAAAAGTAATTCTACAAATTTCTTTTTAATAATAAGTGATTTTTGACAAAAAAATTCTTTCCTACTTTTTACTTCATAAATAAAAATGGATTTAAATTTTTTCACTTTCATCAGTCTTTAATATATTTCAAAGTTCGTAAATGTAACTATTTTAGAACGTAGCATTTTAAAGTTCTCAGATTGAATTCTGAATGGCAGCAATTCTGTAAATTGTAAAATTTTTTTAACTAAATCAATACATTGAGAGCTCTAAAATTATTAAAATATTCAATAATTGTACAAAATGTTAGAAAAGATTGAAATAGTTCATAATGTAATGCAAATCTAGGCACCAAATTTTATCCGTCTGGCTTTTTCCGTTTTGCACTTTTCCTGTTCAATTAGAGCTTCTGGGCAGGTAAACTTCTTATGAAAGAATTTTGATAAAACTTTTATAGAAATCTACGGATTTAGTGGAAAGATAGTGTGCCTAATTTCATCCATGTAGCTCAAAGCACTTCTGACTTTATCCTAGACAGACATGGAGACATTTTTCGAACTCAGGGAGATCTGAACCGTGGAGATTCTTCAAAACCTGTAGATTGAGTTTTAGGACATTTATATTGCTTTCTCAATACTTCGCAGACAAAACAAACAAATTTTTGAAGAAAATTGTTAAAAAAAATTCATTTAAAAAAACTACCAACTGATTTAACACGCATCTAACGCTTTCTTTCTTATTTTCATCCGTTTGAAATGACTCGTATCTTTCTGAGTCATCATAAAAATTTATCTGAGACGTAACCGCTTAAATCCCCGAGAAAGAGACAGCTGTGTTGATATTTTCTACCTGATAGAGCTGAATAGATTAAGCAGAAGAAGGCGAGCATATTTATTTGTAAGTACCTGTATTCGAGACCGTGTCGTTCTATAAGACCCGGATATCCGATTTTACTATGCATTAGAGCTCAACTCCCGAGGAATGAATAACGTTTCCTTTGTTCTTTTTTTTGTATTCAATCATGTATTTTGAATATACTTTGGCATTCGCAGCAGTATAAAGCATTTCGGTAAGTCATATTATTTTTACGCACTTGTTTGTTCCTTACATCATCCTGTCTCGGATATATTGTGGAATGCAAAAGGAATTCCTTCCGCCTGTTCATGAATATCGTTTGCCAAAATGTGCTGGTTCTTGATAGATATTTTTCGTTCACAGATATCCATTCTTTGGAGGAAAATGTAGAACGAAAATTCATTAAATTATATAAATGCTACTGTAAATGTGATCAATCCTGCGATCATTCATAATCGCCAAAAAGTAAATTTGATGAAGGAGTGCCTATTTATGAAATTTAAGGTTAGTTTACAAAATTACCATAAGCATAAGGGATGAAATAAACTTGGATTTTTTTTGCGGAATAAAGAGGTCTGAATTCTAAAAAAAATGGATAGATTAAAAAAATCTTTATTAATAATTAGCAGAACTTGATAATGGATGTTAATCTTACAATGGAACTTAGTTCAAAAAAGTAAACAAAACTGGCTCTTTTTTACTTAATATTCATTAGATATTATATATATTACTTTCATTAATAGTGTGAATTATATATGTCATAAAATGTATTAAAAAACAAAATGATGAAAAAAGTTAAAAATAAAATAAAGTTGTGGAATACATTTCTTATTTTGAGATGAGTACTTTATAAACAAACCGGTAATTTTGATAAATACTTAATAATTTATCACATTTACCAAATTTGATGATGACTATAAGTAATCACCTTTTAATTATATAAAATCGCCAACTTACCACAGCTTAAAAAATTTCTTTGTTGTAATTTGCTATTTATCTATACCTATTATACTTTTCTCCAAGTATAATTTGTTGTCATTTTTTGCAATCATTTCTTTAAATACTTTTTCAAGTTCATAATCAAGTTCAATAATAAACTATCACTAATAAATAATCAAGAAGAGTATTCTGATAATTCCAAAACAAACCTGGAGAGGAGCTTCTGTATTTTTGTAATCTCTGCTAATATTAAAGTACAATGTACGTGTGCGCTTGTGTTTCCGTTACAGCTATCTTGAATAGACCGTTTCATTTCGATTCCCGATAATTTGATAACATAACTTATCTCTAATAATATTACTAGTAATCTAATTATATACTTAATATAATAATAATCAACAATACTGAATTAGATCCCTAGTAACATATCTCATATAGATACCTAATTATTTAATATTATACTTAATATAACAATAGTTAATATTGCGTAATTAATCAAAATTAATCAACGTAAATTAATAATACCTAAAGAAATCCGGAAATAGAATAGGATCTCTTCCTTATAATTGTAATTTTCACTAGTAAAAAAAGATCATTTCATTTAGAGGTGCCAAAATGGACAAAGCAATTCTCTGGGGAATAAAGTACCATTTGAAAACTTTTTGAAAATTTTAATTAATTACAAATGAGATGTTGTTTTCTTTGTTTTTATTATGTGCTCCACGATAACTACGAAAAATGCTTTTACTCAACAATTGTTTCATCATTTTAAGAAATGCAAAAAAATTCCTGTTTAAAGATAATTTTGGTAATTTACCTGAATTTTGTGATTTTTTAAAAAAAATATTTTTCAGATAATTTTTAACAATCGATTTCGATTTTCCAATGAATTTCCATTTTTTAGAAAATATTTACTCACGTGATTTTCCAGGAAATTTGAAAGCTCAGGACAACAAATTTTATCCTTTATTTATTTTTAAATTTATCCTTTTTTAACCATATTGCTTCACATGATGAATTAGAAACTTAAATTACTTCCCAATCTCTTTTATAAACGGAAAAATTACTTTGCCAAAAATTTAATTATATATTATACGTTTTTCATCGAAAAGTCCTGTGGTGTACTTATATTAAAACGTAATATAAACAGGAAGCTTTTTTTAATAAATTATTTGTCTCTTTCTTAACATTATGAAGTACTTACTCTTCGAAATGATACAGCTCATTGCTGAACTTGTTTAACATTTAATAATTTTTAGTCAGATATTATGTTTTTTTATTTAATATATTGATTCTTTATGAAACTAAAGCAGGGCCCCAAGTAAAATATTAAAATGTTTCCAAATTAAGAAGAAAGAAAAGTAATCAAATAAATATCAAGTTTAATAGAGACGAATTGAACTAAAGATGTGGTTATATTCAAGGCATCAAATTGCAAAATTAATTACATTTTTTGTGTTTGTAATTATTTTGTTAACTAAAAAATACTGACGGAAATCAAAGGGAATAATTGAAAGTATGAAAATAAGCAATACTAAAAGACTGCCAGTGAAAATCAAAAGGAAAGATTGTAAATACAAAAAGTAAGCATGGGAAATATACTAAATAGGAATTCGATGCATTCCGATGTTGTCTTCTTCTTATGCACAGCCGACCACCCCTCCACCACTGAACATACGCAGTACTGACAGG
>JAOUZG010032936.1:6278551-6299983 GCA_026289955.1 Argiope argentata | reverse complement strand
TATATATATATATATATAATACAGATGGCTTTTGGCCAAGAATGAAACATGGCGGAGGTTCTGTAGTGATTTGGGCAGTCATGTTGTTTTCTCTGATCCCCATAACTTTGATAGTAACAGCAGTACTGCTAAGGATTATGTAAATGTTTTTTCTAATCAAGTCCATCCCATGATACAAACTTTGTTCTCCAAAGCTGATGGCATTTTCAAAGACGATAGTGTTCATGTTCAATCAACTCACACTGTACAGACCTGGTTTTCTGAGAACGAGGGTGAGTTTTTATATCTACTCTATCCACCACAGCCAACTGACCTCAATATTATTGAACCATTATCGTCTACATTGGAGAAGAGAGTGCGTGATCACTATCCACCACCATCACCACTGTTACTTGAACTTGGTTCTGTTTTGCAGGAAGAATGCAGCAAGATTACTTTCTCAAAAGTACTGAAGCTGTATTTATCCATTTCGAGAAGAATGCAAGCTGATTTGACAGCCAACAATTTCCCTGCACTATATTAGTCAAGGAAACATGTTTTCCTAAGGTTACCATATTTTTGTCCAACTTCTATATATATCAAAGAAATTATTATGTTTTATAGTTTAGTATAATTGTGTTAACTCCCTTCTTTAAAGAAACACAGGGGCTATATTGGGAAGAGCTTCGTCATTTTGAACCATCGTCAGATGACGAGGATGGCACATGACCCCCCCTCTCCAAGCTCCCTCATCACAACAGTTATACGTCTTATTAAAGAAGTTTAAAGATTATTAACAATATTATTAGATTATTAATTAAAGATTAAAATTCAATCAACTTGAATCGGTTTAATGCCTTTTATAAAACTATTTTTTGTTTTATTTTTTAAAATAATTTTGCTAATTCAATACCAAAATTATACATTGAAATAATTTCATTGTACAGTGATTTTAATTAAGTAAACAAATCAAACTACGAACGCGGTCACAATGCATGCTTTGAATTTATGAGCTCAAGGACTTGATTTTAAAATAAGCAATAATTATAATCTTTGATTGCAGGTATGGAGCTGGAATCCAAGAGTTCGGTTTCCGGAGTGCGAAAGGTGATTGCTCTGTTTGCTGCAATATTTTGCACTATAGTGACATTGCTGCTGATTGTCCTCTATTATCCCTCTGATTCTGCGGAAAAAGAATGTGAGTATAAACAATTGTGTGAAGGAAATCAGAGTTTAAACTATAAAGACAATGAACATTCCTATGTTAAAGATCCTCCCTCTTCCAAAAATGATAGCTCGTATGAAAGAGTGTTCATGAAAACTTTTTGCAATGGTCAACTTTTAAACAAGTGACTCTTTACTATATGATAAAATCAATACGGACATTTTCATATTTAAATATTAGTTCAGAAAGACTGTCAGAACTACCCTTGGACCATATAGAGACTATTATATAATCCACGCTTAATTATAAATAAATAATAACGAGAGCCTTAAAGACCTGCGGAAAAATTGATGAAAATATTTTAGAAATTGAAATAAATTTAGACACTAAAAACACTTCATTTTTACTGCTGCATAGTTTGCATTGTAAAGTGAAAGAATTGCCGAAATCAAAATTATATTCTGTAATGACGAAATAATGTTCGTCATCGAAAAAGATGATAATGATATTATGATATGAAATCCTAACCATAATATGATTGTAAATCATGGAAGCAGAAATTTTTCAATGACTGTATAACTTAATACCCTCCTGTGCCTCCGTGGTCTATGGTATTAAGTTATCTCGTGAGTTGAATGAGCGGAAGAATGGAAAAAGAAATGAAAAACGAAACTGAAAATGCGAAATAACAAATCATCCTGCGATCTCTTCAGAGAATCCCCATCGATGTTAAATCCTGCACGGCTGTATTTAAAGTCACGGAGTAGTAACAATTAAATGAAGAGAACAAGAATACCATAAAGCATGTGGTGACAATGGGTTGAACTTAGGGAAATTTGATATTTATAGATACAATCACGTTTTTGAAGCCGTTAGCTGAGGGTAAACTATGCAGTGGTCAGTAGTTTAGAAAGGAAAAAAGAAAATTCAATGAGAACGTTCATTCAAACGTCCGACATCCAACCCTCCAGAGTGTTTAACCAAACCATTGCATTCTCCTCAAATGACTTCTCGAAGTATATTTACAGCTTCTTTTAATGTTACCCTTTTCTTTTATAAAGTAAGTAGTCTAGAATTTGATTGAAAAACATGTATAGTCATTGCAGAACAATATACTAATCTTTTGTCACCTTCATGCAAGATGGTGTTTCACTCTTTGCAGGTGAACCAGCTTCCACAAAAATCGAGTGATAAGACGAATTTATAAGTTTAAATGACCCTCTCAATCACCTGACTGAACCACGGCTGATATTTGGTTGTAGAGACACTTAAAGTCTCATTCATTCCGAGCTCCCCACATTCTTTGGTGGAATTGAACGATAGAATTCAACAAATCTTGCTGCTGTGCTGCATTCAACTGTAATATACCCAATGACGCACCTCTCTTGTATGCATCTTTTACTTTAAAATATATGTATTGGACCAAGCTATGGAAATTTGCTCTATTATCCGCATTGCTTGTGAACAACTTCTTCGGTTGCTCTTGAAACCATTTTTTGAATACATGGGGAAATAATCCAGTGTTATTAGAAGGCGATCAAGCAAACTGATCCCCCCTTATCATTATTTCATTTACTTTTTACCATGAACTTCATTACTATATTTTTTTAAAAGTTCGAATGAATTTATGAAGTATAACGTATTTATGAAAAGCCACAGCTTATTATTTTTTTAATAAACAAGCTAGAAACGTTTTGACTTTTTCGAATTTCAGGGCTGGGGGGGGGGTTAGAGGTAGAAATGTTTGGTTTTCTTTTCCCGAAAATCAATGCAATTTTCTCTATTTGCAGTGGATTGATTCCATTATAATTAGCTCATTTAAATTTTCAGGAGGAAGTAATAAAAATCTGAGTTTAAATGTGTTCAGAATAAATAAACAACTCTCAATTTTCTATGATTGTTTCAAAAACATTGCTTAAAATATATTGGTAAAGTTAAATGATTTCTTTCTCCTTCTCTTTTCCTCTACCACTTTCCTAATTTTACGTACATCTTACCAATAATTAGTTTAAAAATTTACCTCAATTGGATACAAATAATTTTGAATCCGACTGTTGATTTATTTCTTTTTATAACTCTAAGTAGATGTTTTCTTCTATAATTATTTCTGAACAGATTAAAAGAATTTATATGCCAATTTTCTTTTGCCAAATAAATAACTTAACTCTTTGCAATCCGAAAAATAATTAGATGCGAAATTATTCACCTAATACAAAGATTTGTTTATTGCTATGAAAAATAAATATATATAATTCTTTTAAGTCGAATTTCTTTGAAAAATTAATCTACATATCTTAACCATTATGTAGGCGTTTTTAGCAATTAAATTTGAAAAACAAATAAAAAACGTCGAAATGATGCACAGCCTTGAATGTCGAGTCACACTCGACATCGGACCGCAAAGGGTTAAAAGTGCAGTAAATATTTGTAAAATTCAAACATTCTGACTTGCTGAATTTTCCTTCTAGTTCTGAATCGTACAGGATCTCTCTTACTCTATCCGTTGAGAGTCAAAAAATAATATGTCATGAGCAAGTATTGTGACTCGTTCTAAATAATTATATGTTATAATTTGAAACTTTTTTAAAAAAAATCTTGTCATGGAGTTCTTATTAAAAACCTTGTACAATTGTATTTACTGATGCTTTTCGAGAAAATCGGTGACTCTATTTTCCAACTACTGTCTTATTTTATTTCAGTTGACGATGATTTCAAGAAAATGGTTTCTGTGGGCAGATCTAAAGACTGGGACATCATCAACGGGGATGCATCCGAGGCACGAGTAGAGGATGTGGCTCGAACGCTGCAGGATTTCGGTGCAGCTTTTCTCGCCCTTGTTGCTGTCTGCTGTGTGGCAGTCGGTCTGACTTGTCTTTTCTGCGCTTGCTGCATACTGAAGTGAAGTGATAACAATACAGAAGGAGATAGGTTTTGTTACAGGACAAAATAAATGGAAAAAGAAAAAATAATAATACGAAGAAGAATGAAAATACATTTGAAGTTCTTGCATTCGGTTATAGAATCCAGCTGTTTTCGAGCTTTTTTGAAGAAATCCCTTTGGAGTAGAGATGGCGTGTCTATACATCTATTTTAAGCTCAATTCCGAAGACGTATGGCCTTACCCATTTGGTCATAAATCTCCAACTGACACACTGTTGGACCACAACGTCTCTGGACGGCAATCGTTAAATTGTGGGAGCCTCCCGCATTTTATCTGTAAAACGAACAGACATCAAAGAACCCAAGAAAACCACAAGTGAGGGGAAATAGAGTAAAATTTGCTAGAATCAAGGTGAGCACAGGTCGCTGGAACTGGGTTCTACACGCATTGGAACAATGTGTTGATTTCTTCTTAAGAAGTCTCTCTGCTGTCAGCGGAACAACTATTTATGAGTGACGTTTTTGGCCATTGCTCCAGTTTCAAAAGAGTGTACAAAAAACTTTTCTCTCGGAGCTTGATTTCGAACTACCCGGAGAGCACAACACACATTAAATATCTGGTTGCATCAAACAGTAAGCACAGCAGTAGTGCTGGGAAACTGGCTGTAATTACCTTGCAGGTGCCAATCTCATAGGCGAATGCGGAATGATCGCTGTCTAATGTTTCAGTGTTTCCAAATATATGCTTAGTCACTTTATTTATTTGAGAATAATCCGGGGATTGCTTATCCCAGGGATTCATATATAGCATTTCAATTACATACTAAAATAAATGTCCCAACATTTTTTTCCCTTTTCTTTATTTGCCGACTTATAAACATCAATCCAAACTTTATTTACTCAATCTTGAATGCTTTGAGATTTAATCATTTCATGATTTGTATAAAAACTTGATCAGAACATAATATTATGATTCTGTATTTTCTCGTTAATAAATAATATAAAGCAATATATTTAATGTGCCCCGTCATTAGAAAATCGACCTCAGGATGAAATCATGATCAATAACTCTTTTACCGATTTATTTTATAGAAGTGATAATCATTAGAGATTTTTCTTAAAGCTGATTCCCTTGTGAATTGAAATTTTTTACTCTAGGCTTTGTTTTTATATATTTATTTTCATAATCAATAAATCATTTTTTGATTTGTTTAATAGAATGGATAATCATTAGATTTTTCATAAACTGTTCCCTTTGTGAATCGAAATTTTTTACTCTAGGCTTTTTTTTATATATTTATTTTCAAAATCAATAAATCTTTTTTTGATTTGTTTAATAGAATGGATAATAATTAGAATTTTCATAAATTGATTCCCTTATGAACTAATTTTTTTTGTACCAGGTTGTGTTTTTATGTAATTAAAAGTATAAATATTGTTACGTTCTTAGCGTAGCGGGTTCGGATTGAATGGGCTTTACTTGAGGACAGCACAAACAAATTTATTTACAGCTATTTACAGGATAATTGATAAAATAAAAATTTCAGGTAAATACAATTCAGCAGTCAACAGTTACTTACAGCGTAAATGCAAGTCTTACCCACAATAAAAACAGACTTCAAAACAGCTATCGTATAGCACAGCAACAGTAAATCGCAGCGAGCTCCATAATATAACGTTTACAGAAACGTAAGCACCGCTCACAAATCCTCTAGTCCAGCGAGACGCTTTTTTTCAGAGAAAACTCTCACCTCACTCGCTCATTTCACTAGTTGTTGGATTATTGGGGCTCCTAGCCCCGGCAGGGGCTTATCCCCAGTCATGATGAAATGCTTCCACGTTGCTTTCAGCTCGTACATACGTGACCGTCTGCGTTTGCTGTTAGTGGACTGGAAAAGTTCTGCAGGCCCTTAAGTAGAGAAGCGGATAGCGAAAGAACGATCATGCAATGTTAACGGACTTAGAAATTTTCTGTAGAGGAATGAATATTACTGCGCATGCTCAGATTTAACTGGAGGAAATGAGTAATATTCACTGTGTTTCATGATCGTTCTCTCGCTATTCGCTTACGTCAATGTTAAGAACAGGATGAATTTTTTCGTATTTAGATAATTAAAAATGTTTGAAATACTTCATCATTTCCAACTCATATAAAAAAATTAGAAACGTATTTTTAAATTTACTAAAAAAAATATCGTATAAATAAAAATCTGAAGAAACTTTAAAAATAGGATTGATTTTTGGTTTCTTAAATATTTAAAAATTTAATGAAACTTCCTGAAAAATGACAGTAAAATTTATGTGTCTTAAGCACTGTATTAAGGATGTAAGTTAAAAAAGTATGATTTTTTTTGTTTCTATATTTAAAGTAAAATAAGGATTAACCTTAATTTTAAAAAAATGCTTTATTTAAAAATGTTGGAGATCAAATACTCTTATCAAGAAATTAAGTATAATATGATTTTGAAAACTTAAAGAAATATATCTTCCTTTGAGGAATTTCTGAAAAAAAATTAAAATAATGTTTTTTTTTTCAGAAAACATTATTTAAAAGGTTTTTGAGCAACAAGAACGTATAATCCATATTAATTGAAGTTGCTGTTTTTCTTCGTATCCTCATTTTTTTAAATACTTTGGTTAAGAATATTTCCTTTCTTTTTTTCTTTTTGAATTAGAATGGGAGCTGATAAAAAATCACAAATTCTATACCTTATTTTTGTAAAAATTTTGAGAGAAAAAAAATATACTATACTTATACATAATAATAAATATTCCAACTAGTATATTTATATTAATTTATAAAAACCAGGATTGTTTACATCATGTTTCCTAGTTTTTATAAAAATTTAATAAATCTGCAACTTAAAAATTTCATGTATTAATCCATGTATTTTTTAATGGAATAATGTAACTATTTTTGAAATAAAATTACATTGTGTGCATAATTATTAAAATATAATAAGTATGATACATCCTATCAAAGGAATTTGATCTGAAACTTTTTTGAGAGGAGAATTTAGAGGAATATACTTATACTGATTTCAATCATTCCTTAAATTTTATTTCAGTCTAATAAATAATTTACAAGATAAAAAAAATAATGATAATTATGTTTCGAAATTCAGTTCTGGCAAAGGAAAAAAGCCAACTGTGATAAAATTGAACTAATCTGCAGCTGTATTCACCCTCCCCCTTCAGTGGTAAGACCTTCCTTTTAAAGAATATACAGTTTTGGTTTCTATATATACTTTAAGTTTGATTAATATTCAAATTTTTATAATGGTAGCATCAGAGATTAAAAAAGTTTAAATTAATAATAAAATGCTTATCAAGAGAGGTAAAAGTAAAATTTTATACCACACCTCAATTCTTTGGATTCTTAAAATGAAGAATATTTAGATAAAATTTAACATGACTGCTTACTCAAAAGGTAGTCAGCCACGGAATAACTTTATCTTGTCCAGGTGAAATAGTTTTCTGTATTTAGGCAAGTAAGATAAGACAACAAATCTACAAGTTTTCACCTCCATGATTGATATGCATTTATCAAAACCAAATTCATTAGTAATTCAAGAACAACTATCAACCTTTTCTTCTTTTTTTAAAAAAAAAAACAACTCTAAATGATTTTAATTTTTTCCCATCTAGGACTATTGATGTAGAAGCAGAAACTTTTCAAAACTTTTTATTTTTAAATTTAAGGTGTAAAATTACTTTCTCATTCTTTTAAATATATTTAAATAATATTAATATGTTTTTAAAGTTTTGATTCATGAGCATTTTAATTTAAATAAAAGTTTCATTTTTTGTTTAAATTCATGAATTATAAATATTAATAATTTGATACTGTTTATAATTATATAATTTAAACATTATAAATTATACATGTTTATAATGTTTCTGAACTAAAACTTTAGTGTTCTTACAGAAAAATTTTAAATTACTTATATCATCACATTCATTCACAAGATTTTAGGGAATAAATAGTTTAATATTTTTACTTGAAATTTTGCTTAGCTAAATGAAAGAAAAAGTCTACTAAAATTTGAAACAGACTAAGAATAATAAATTAGAAGAATTATACACAATTTTGAAATTTTTATTACAGACATTAAAACTACAAAATGCATCTAATTATTCATTGGAAAATATAAGATGAATTCTACACAAAGTTATAAATATAAACTTTTTTCAAATATCAAAATCACAAAACAAATTATTATGAATACAATTTAAGGTAGAATTTAGAAGTCTTACAATGCATGGCTAAAAAGGATAAAAAAAAAGGATTAATTTTATAAAATATCTGAAAATCGGACAACATAAATACAATTGCCATGACATACAAATAAAAATTTTTTTTAAGCATAACAAATGCTTAATCTTTTGGACTAGTTAGTAATACAAAGACTGAAATAATATAATTGAAGAGACTTTAGGGAAAATTTGCAGAATAATTATAGAACTCTAGATTGACAAGATAGCGAGTTCAAAATAAAATATACACCCAAATAATCAAATATACATAAAATATGACATACATTATGCCATTATAAAAAAAATCAATGCTATTTTTCCTCAACTTTAAGCAAAAGCAATCTGTAATAAAAAAAATTCAAACGACAATATAATGAAAATTTAAAATTATATATGTTTAAAAGAATGTAAAATATGGAGGTTAAAACAATACATGAGTGATATAACAAAAAGAACTTTAAAATTTATAAACAAATCTAAAACCAGATATGCACGATATTCCTTATTAAACCATCCTATCATATTCTTTGTTATAATTGGGGAAAAACATTGCTTTTGAACAAGCAATAATCAGAAATGTTAAAAAAAATGAAAGCTATATACAGAGCTAGCTTGTTTTATCAAGGTGCCTGGGTACAAACATATATATAGGGCCATATAATTTTTCAAAGTTTGAAATATATGCAAAACAAATACATTACTATCGCACATTTATTTAATAGTATAGAAAGTACATTTAAGCATTATGCATACAAACTTCTGTAGTAAATTTAATTTGCTGAAAGAGCACTTAGCCTTTATTTTAGCCATTGTAAATTATCATACTTGATGCTTATAATATGTTACACACTGGCACTAAACCTGTAATATATTTCTGAATGAATATTTCAAACCCATCAACTTTTTCCAGTTAAATGCCATGCTCATTCCATCCTGCTATTACCATTCAGAACAATAATTTAGTTCTTAATTATGTTGGGGACCCACAATCGCAATGCTTTGGGTGCGTAGCATCTGCTGCATCTCCCAAATGGCCGGCCCTGATTATATATGTAATTTTTAGAGTACATGATTTATAAAGCATATGTTGCAAAACAGTACAGAGCCATCAAGAATTTTATAAGGCCGAAACAACATAAACTGTTTTAAAACTAAGTTGTACATATATAGTATGATTAAATGTATGGTTAAATAGGAGAAAATGAAAATGAAACAAAGCTTTTTTTCACAAAGCTTATATTTATAATAGTGTAAAATTTTATTTTTAATAATCCCCGTTTCAAACATTTGATAAAATTAATTACTCAAATAATTAAAATTCTAATTTAAATCATTGTGTTGAATAATTTAATGAAAACTATATATATATATATATATATATATATAAAGTGTTAAACAAAAATCTAAAGCAAAGCAAAATAATAATACATAATAAATAAAAGTATTCACACAATATTATAGTTTTAAAATAATATATCTAATTGAGTGAGATGAA
Source organism: Argiope argentata (assembly GCA_026289955.1). Classification (NCBI taxonomy): domain Eukaryota; kingdom Metazoa; phylum Arthropoda; class Arachnida; order Araneae; family Araneidae; genus Argiope; species Argiope argentata. The sequence continues at coordinate 6,290,207 of JAOUZG010032936.1, read as the reverse complement.
GTTACAAAAAGAGTTGAATATATTCTTTAAAACTATTTGTGAAATATATCATTTATATACTAATTATAATTTATAAATAAAAATAACAATTAGCTTTCTTAACATTTATTATCTTCTATTTTATATTTATCATTAAAAATTAATTTATTAGAAGTATCTAATATTTCTTTCCGTGAATGGTTTATTCAGAATTTTCTTTGAAAGCTGCAGTTTCTTCTTAGTAGACAAAAACCAGAGCTACTTTGAAACTTTTTTCCCAAATATCATAATAATAGGAGATATTTTGAAACTCTTCATCGTTACCGACGGAATTCATAATTATCTGAATTTATAAAATAAACATAATTTGAAGGGACTATCACGCATTTATATAACTATCTGCATACATTATAAACACTGCAAAGATCGCACTGCGCGTACCCTTATGCGCAGATGATCACAAAAAAATGTTGTCGATTATAGCTGCCTGGTGGATATTTCTCCCGAAAAAGTTTTTTAAGTCCGTTAACATTGCATGATCGTTCTTCCGTTATCCGCTTCTCTTAAGTAGTAGTTGTTGAGGAGTAGGGGTGGGTGAGTTGGCGAGAGTCAGGACAGGTTTTGATTGGCTATTTAGGGGTGGTGGGTGTGGAGTTATGCACCTTGCGAGAACTTAAGACTTAGAGCTGATTGAAATCATCAAAAATAAGAGTTTAAGTATGGAAAAAAGAAAAAGTTAAAAATAACAAAAGTTAAATTACAATATTGGAAATGAGGTGAGATTAAAATAAAATATTTCTAGGTCTTCTGACACTAATTTTTGGTGTATATCTGGGGATATTAAGGATGGCTTCATTATTGATTCTCACTCGCTCATTTCGGCTACTCATCCCTTATATAGCCGAAGAAGCGCGTGCCCCGAAACTCGTGAAACTTCTCAAAACAACGCGCGCAATCCAGCAGCTACTAGACTATTCCTTTCGCCAAACCAATCAAGCTGGTGAGAGGCTCCTCGCCAAACAACGCCATCTTTGGCAAGTTTTCGTGCCGCTCGCCCGCTTGTAACACTATTTAATGAAATAAAATTAAAGTCACAAATTTTGTTTTTCGTTGCATTGTATTTATTAGGCTTTGCGAGATAAGTGGAAACTACTCAGAAATAATAACTTCAGTAATAAATTAGAGAAACAAAGAGTGAAATTCTATAAATTCATTTATTATTATTGAAAGGAATTTTTACTTTCTAAAATTTAGCATTAAATGTTTAATTCAAAATTTCTAATATAATCATATACTAAAAAGATTTTTTTAAAAAAAACTTCTATTCAGTAGTATCAACACCAAACAATCAGGATGGATAATTTAAGTTAGGAAAAAAACCTGTTTAAATAACTTATATTTAAATTTATATATTTTGTCCTAGCGTTTAATACTTTTATGAATAAATAATAATTCCTGTCATCTTATCAGATAGAAAATTTAACGAAGGTTTGTTCATTTTTCAGAAATAAACAAATTGAACATATATGAAATGGGGGTTAATTTCATCTGTGGTATGAACTTCAAAGAGAACGCCATTATAATTTATTATATATCATACTGGTATACTTTGCATTGAGGTTCTTTTTTTACCCTTTGCCTTCCGATGGTACGTCCTACTGACTATTCAAGACTGTGCATCATTTCGACGTTTTATTTATTTATTTTCACAATTTAATTATTAAAAATGCCTGCATAATGGTTAAGAGATGCAGATTCATTTTTCAAAGAAACTCGACTTTAAAGAAATATGTAAATTTATTTTTCATAGCAATTCAACATATCTTTGTATTAGGTGAATAACTTTGCATCTAATTACTTTTCGGAGTGCAAAGGGTTAACTTTTTCGCATGCGAAGTATAAAGAAAAAATCGGAATTATCAAAAAAAGAAAAGAAAAACATTTCTAGAGATTATGACGAAAATTCATGTTTCAAACCATCCGGAAGTCCGGAAAACACATTTTTATCATTGTACTTGTTTGTGGGCACTATAATCCAAAAAGAACTTTGAGTTAGCTGACTGAAATTCAGTATATGATTTTTTATTAATTTTTAGATTTCTGTAAAAACGATATGATAAAATGAATGCATTTCATTGAGAGGAATTGCGTCTTGCTACTCGAAACAGGTAAATTCAATAACTGCAAGACGCAAATAGCCAAATAGATAAACTTTGATGCAGAGGTTTATCCTCTAAAACACAGATCTTATCATATCTTCGACCAATCCCTTCAGATTGAGTGTCCGTTCGACAGCACGAGTAAATGTTAGGACTTTAATTTATGATATACGTTAATTTCTCATGAAAACAGCAGCAGTTTTGCGTTATATTTGCCGGCAAGAAAACATTCGAAATACATTCTCACGTAAGATAAGTAAAAAACGCTGTTTCGCGTCAGAGGTCGATATTTTGTAATTAGGGTCCACCAACGCCACGCAAGTTATTCGTGGCCTCATTCAAGATCTGTCATTTTATGCAAGGGGAGAGAGAGGAAGACCTTTATTTCAAGAGTGTGATGGTAAGCTTTGGTTCACATCTTTCCTTCATCGTCCCATATGATTGTCCATCATATGTATTTGTCCATCGTCTGATGGACAAATACAAATTTTTGCCCATTGTCTGATGGACAAAAACTCTCAATTTCCTGTGAGAATCATTAATTCACTGAGAAAAGGAGGATATAATTGGGTTCCCCCTCAATTTCCAAAACGAATCATCCATTTCACTGATGGAAGGAGAACACAACTAGATTCTTCCTCAATTACCAGAATTCTATTTCCATTTTATCGTGCATGAAGATAAAGAAGTGGAAAAGTAAAAGAAATCGGCAGCGAGATTTTGATAGTTTTCATCTTTTTAGTGATCGAAAAAATCAATTTCACAAGTATTTCGTTTAGAGAATATGATAATTCAAGAGCTTAATGAGCTTAAATGATAAAATATTATACTTAACTCGTGCATCAAAACTGGAGGATCCTGGCGGGTTTTGAATGAAATTCATCAGTAGTGAATCTTCCGTTTATTCTTATCCGCTCGTGCAAATACGACAAAGACAAAAAAAAAAAAATAAGTGATAAAAATTACCGGATAACTGAAATTAAGTACACAGATTTGTCATGAGAATTTCAGAGCAATGTTGAATTTCCAATCCACTAAGGGCTCGGACATCTGTCAGTGTGTCCGTTTGCGGGCACATGAATTCCATAATTTCTTTAAGGCAATGAGCAAAACGGATGAAATTTGGTATGTCGTTCGGACACCAATTTTCTAAATCTGTATCAAATTTAGAATCTCACCTGGGAAGAAGAAGGAACAGAAATCTATGTACGGGATTGGCCTATACAGTGAGCGCATGAGATTTGCCATGCTGTCCTTATCATGCCGAGAAATTGATTCGCTTTTCAATGTTTCTTCTTCACTTTCAATAATTTTTCGACCCTCGAACTTCTCGTATGATGTATTGGTGAAAGATTTTTTTGACTGTATTATTTCTTTCAGTTTCACATCAATAAAAGATTGTGGGTACTGCCGATCATTTAATGATGCTTCAGTGAGGATCTGATCACACACTTTCCATATAGCATGTATTCATGCCCACATGTCCCTTTTCATATAATTTGGTCTTTTACTTCTCCAGGAAGGCTGAATGATCATAGCAGCAGACGAGTTCCATTTTTTAAGGCTTAGTTACATGGACTGGTAGAAGGTGGGGGGGGGGGCAAAAATGAGGCTGGGGTTGATTGTTAAGGAATGTGAGACATGGTTATCGAAGGTTTGATTATTTACAGGATTCGGGGAGTTTTCAGCTCAAATGAAGAGGTCCATCTTTCTAGCGTCAACAAAAGTTAGTCATCTGATTCGCTGGAAGTGATCGTCGATTCGAATCCCGTTCCTGGCTACTTTCTTTTCCAATTATCACTCTTCGGAAAAAAATGTAACTTCGGTGAAGAATTCATTGTAAGAATTACTAGTAAAGAAAACGTCAGACAGAACTGAATTTCAATATTTGTTTCGATTAACTAGAACTGATGAATTGTTATTATTTTTTTTTACATTCTGAGAGTTTTTGTTAAAATATTAAAAAAAAATTAATTAATGTAAGTTAGATTGAGGAATAAGGAAATATGCTGAACTAATTGTAAGTTAAAATTTCAAGCAGTTTATAAAATTTTCCTGTTACATGCATTTACCAAATTTAATACATGTAATATTTTTATATTGCTAAATACAGAAGAAATATAAATAATCTGTAATAAATATGATAAGCGAAGAAATAATATCATACTTATTACATATTATTATATAAATAAAAATAACATAATTTTTATTTATTATATAATAAATATAAACAGAAATTTCAGCTAATAAATATATTTCTTCAAATTTTCCTATCAATGTTATATAAAAACAAAGGTTTTAATTAGCTGATATTCTCATTGTAGTTAAGAAATAATTTCAGAAAAGAGATTATTTTATTTTTGTCATATTTTACGAGAATATTTGTGTTTTAAAATTATTATACACGAGAAAATTTTCATTCCGAACGACATGTTAATTGTTGTTAATAAAATATAATTGATTTTAACAGTTTCACAATCATCATCAAAGCAACCTTATAAACAAAGTGTAAAAATTTATTTCAAAATTTAATTTTAATCAATATAAACCAATTTTATTAAATAAATTCTTCATTGGCATTTTTGTATGACTACAATCACATAAATCTTAGAAAAGTAAAGGTACGGATGAATGATTCTATCTTCATGATACAATAACTCTATCTTCTTGTTTAATGATAAATTGAATATGGAAACATAAAAAGAGATAATTTTAATAATGGAAGCTAAATTTTGTCTATTTTTTGCTCATTAGAGATAATTTTAATAATGGAGACTAAATCAGTTTAAAATTGGAAAAAAAACTTATTTGAAGTCCCGAGAATTTTGTTGGAAATTTTAAAATCTGAAAAATAATTTTTACTAGCCTGCTGTGTTTCCTTGTTAATACTTTTATTTTGTCTTATTTTTTGGCAATGGAAGACACGTTATTCCCACGACCAATACAAGTAAAATTAAACCTATTCCAAGTAAAGTCTATATAGCATTTTCCGGATCTTCAATTCCTGATCCAGAGTTTGCTCCGATTCTGCCAACGTAATGGATACTTTTAGTTCTCCCTCCAGATTCGATGTCCTCCTTGAAGTTCCCGATCTTTTCTTTGAGATTACTGATCTTGGTTTTGATGGACTTAATTCCACCTCCGATTTTCTTGAAGAGACCGTACAGGGGAATAAGAGTCATTGGACGAAGTAATGTTTGTTGGTTGCATCAATCAAATTTGCGGCAGAAGTAGTATCATTTCCAACAAGAATTTCTTTCAGCATCCCGCCAGCAAAAAGTTACATGAGAATTTGCAGATATTTAAAATATTTACGAAATTGGGATTGACGCAGTTGGCATATAATTTCAGCATCAGAGTTGTATATCAGTTTTAACCCTTTCGCGGCGGAGCTCTCAGAAACGTATTGCGCTCCAAGCAGCCGGCTTGACGGTGAAAGATCGACAGCGCGGACAGCACGATACGCGAGCAGTTCCTAAAGCGGTGTGCAGACCCGATTCTGCTGGTCATTTACTTGAGGCTGTTGGCCGGCGCACCGATCAAACAGTAATTTTAATAATAGCAACAATTTTAGGGATCTTTAACGATCTGTACTAATCTTAGACAATTTTTAATAAATTTCCTTGGTATGATATAATTTAATGGACATTATTGGGCGGCTAACTGATAACAAGCGAACCGCGCCAAAAGGCGTTGTTCGCTCGGAGAGAGCGTCTATAGCTGAGCGCCAAAACGCGCTGTTCGCCGCCAAAGGGTTAAATTCTGGAAGACATTCTTAGATCGGTATGCATATCCGCGATTAAGTGAAAACAACGGCATGAAAATATGACATTCTTATCCGAAGAACATTCGGTAAGATGCCACTAACGCTGTTGATCTGCTTCGGATGGATCCGAGAAAAGATATCCGAAAAATAATAGCTGGGAAGATATCAGAATTTGACATTGAGATTTCTCCCATATATTTTTATATAAACAGAACGTCGTCAAATGCTCTCGCTGGTTTTTATTGACAGTTAAACGCTCATTTATAATCAATAAGATATTCTGATTTAAACAACAGTTTTCCCTGTATCGCATCCCTTTTTATAGAAGTCTCTGCATTATGCAACTTAACGGGTCTTTGGAGAAGAGGAATTACAAGAAAGAGGAAAATGGTGGGTTCACGGCACGACATACTGTCAAGCCATTCAACCGTTTCTTTTCAAATAGAATTTGATCTGGAATTTTCAGCCAAATAAACTTCAAGAACGAGTTTACTAATTCTAGAGTCTGATTAGATTCTCTCGTGTGCGAAGTGAAGGGAAAGTATTTTAATCGCCAAGACCAACGAACTCGATACTGTGGCGAATCTCCCCGTTTCAGATCACCTCGAGGTCGTAGAATATATTTTTAGATTTATAACCCTCTACCTAAGACACCCCCCCATAAAACTAAACTGGCGAAGTTTTAGGCATGACTTTGCCTTCAAATTTGTAGATTTCTATCATATTTTGAGAGAAATCTATTCAGAGGATTTCTGTCTGTCCAGTTGTCCAAATAAAAGTTAATATAATAACACAAGACAAAGAGTATAGTAGATGAAATCCGATACATAGCTTAACAAGCAAAGTCTAGATCAGTGCCAAATTTATATATAAAAGTATATGGTTCTTTGATTTGTACTTTTGAATGCAAGGAAAAGCGATGATAAAAAGAAACTCAAAATTTCAAATCGAAGCTGAAAATATATACTTATTTTTGTCTCTGCATTTGTAGTTTTGTGTCAAATTCTAGTTCCAATCGGGTGGAAAAATAACTCTTCTAAAACACAAATTCGATTTTCATGGTTACTAAATGATAGTGATTAACCCTTAGCGCTACCAGTTAATTAGCAGAAACGTGTGCCCATCCTACCTAAAGAAATTTCAAATAAGCTTCAAGTAGAACTTTAGCGCAGAAAAGTTAGTAGACGTACGTTGTACGTTATTCTCAGTATAGGAGAAAATTTCCAATGACGCACATTGTACTTCAAAATAACGCAAGAAGTTAAATTCCGAACAATTCGGCAAGGATCAAATTCGTGATTCAACAAAAAGGCTACATTCATTACAAGTGTAGTTCCATTTGTTTTAATTATATTAACGTCCCATTTTAAAGAGAAGCTAAGCATATTTTGGAATTGACCTCGTAATTTTAAGCCGTGGTCAGATGACGAGCACAGGGTTTGCACCAGCACCACTTACAGACGGTTCTTTGATGGAATCAGGTCTCGAAACTTAAGTCATCCGATTCCGAAGCCGGCACCTTACCATGAGCCCTTGGGTAGGAGTATATTGATTCTTTTCTAAAATTTTTATAAAAAAAGTACATTGTTTAAATTTCTTTTTTTAATATGTGTAATTTTTTAAAAGCTCATTTAGTAACTCTTTCACTTTAGATAAGAAATAAAATATTCGCAATAGAATTACTTCTTTTCTTAGTGCAATAAGTAGTAGCTCTATTTTATTTTACTAAGCAAAATTCAGGCCATCCTTTAATAAGAAAGGCATATATTTGTTTCCAGCGATTTTAATGCCGAAAAATCGCACATTCACCCATTCCTCACCCCTTAATGAGATAGAATCTTTTAAAAGGGATCGTCTAAGAATGCTGAAACAAACCTTACTTTTGTTTTCGGAGCTTCTCTCTCTCTATTTTTATGTGCGCATATTTACTTGATGGAACATGGAAGCTTCCAAGATCTCATCTGAAGAACATCCTCCAAACCGATATGACGACAAGATGGCAAAAGGAATGGGAAGAAGGCGAAACAGACCGGTCCACATATAAAATAATATCTAAAATTCCTCTCTACGCTGCCAACTGGAGCCGAGCGAATGCCCTTTTCTTCACTGGACACGGCCCATTCCCGCCATACCTACACAGATTCTATCTAACCACCTCTCCTAACTGTAGTTGTGAGGAAATAGGATCTCCAATTCACCATGCCACATGATGCCTACTCACTCTCTCATGGCATATGAGAAAATCAGAAAGAAGTCTCGAAGAAGGATGGTACAGGAGAGTTGCATCAAATACCCTTTCACGCGGCAAAATCCACTCCTTAGTGAACCCTAATTATAAGTAACAAGACCTCTTCAAGACCTACAATAGTTGTTACTAGAATTCCCCTTTTGAAAATCAACCAAAATCATAACTTAAAAAGTCCCTCAAAAGTGCAGATCTCATGATGGAAATCAAGACCCATGGACCCAGATGGACGCTAAGTATTTCTGACTCTAGAGTGATGGTTTATTTGCCATACATATGTTCACAATTTAATTTGTCAATTCCCCCCCTCTTTTCAGTTGGTAATCTAATTCCCCTGTAAGTTCAACCCATAATCACCATTGGTTTCAGTATTCTTGCCCCCTTTATCCAGTTACAACTTCAGAAAAAAATTGAACAGATTCGTGTAAGATTTGACACCGATGGCATTCTCTCTGGAAATCCTTGAATGCTGTATCGTCTCTTTTTTCTCTCTCGTTCTCCCATCTTTTGCTCATCCAACTGGTTAGATAGCTTGGCGTTATAGGCACAGGGGGCACAGGATGGCGTTATGTAAGTTATGTGCACATGGTTATTTAAAATTGTAGAAAGTTATGTATATGAAATTGGCCGCGTTATTTTTAAATCGTAATTACTTTTTACTGCTATTTAGTAATTTTTAGATTTTATTAAATAGAAATCTGCGATCTTCATTTGGATTTTTATCCAATTTTGGAAGAAATTTTCTCGCTCACAAGTTATAAATCTGAAATGTTCAAACCTCACGGATAAAACTTAATTTTATCACCAAAATTATAAATTTTGAGCCAAATCTGACAAGGAATTGGCAATCAATTTGCTTATGCACCATTACTATACTTCAAAGAATCTGCATAAATGAAATTCGGTTTTTACTATGATCGCCAAGCTTATTTATCTTCATCTATTCTTTCAAACAAAGGTAAAAAATACTAATATATAAAAACTATGGTTTGGTTGTGTTATGGACACAGCTGTGTGTTTTACGTGTATACGTTTATGTAACGGGTTACATTTTTTTAAATAAAATATTTTTTTTATTTATGTATTTAGAGTAAAAGCGTGGAAACAAATAATTATTGTGTTGCAATATAACTTTATTAATTATAGGTCTGTGATACAAAATGAACGACACAAATGGCATACAAGATACATCGAGAATTCTGATAAACATTAAATCAATACAGGTATTATTTAATGTTGGAGAAGTTCAATATAAGACCAATTGAACTCGCTGAGCATGAAGTCGAGCAATGAGCGTTTTTTTGAGATATCAACATTAAATTCTTCTATTATCATAATTGGTGTAGTAAGATCAGGCTCATATCCGGGTATAATTTTAGGTTTTATTATTACCATTTAATTGCTATTAAAAGCCCTTTCCTACCGTATACGATCTCTGTATTTTGTTTTGGCTTTTCCACGTGTATAGGCCTACATTATATATTTTTGATATATGTTTTTATTCTAACACCTTATTATATTCACTGTCACTACTTTAAATTAATGTTTTATATACAATCGATAAATTTTGACGACAGCTGACGATTAAAACTCAAACGAACATAGTAGATTCTCCGAGTCAGAAGTTATACTAATAGCAAATCTCGATACGCAGCAAAACAACCTCACAATGGCGGCTCTTCCCCCACCACCACCACGTGCGATGTGTCACTGTTCTCGTTTATCGTATTGAATTCTTTGATCCTTCAGCTATCCAGTGATATAATTTAATTTTGGATGTAGAGAATAGAATCGAAACTACAACGCCAAACTGTATCCCCCGATTTTGTTATCACTAGATTTTTTGGATTGCCCCCGTATGGTAGCAAATTTAACCCTTTCGCGGGAACAGCGTCTTTTGGCACACAGCTATAGACGCTCTCTCCGAGCGAAGAGCGTCTTTTGGCGCCGTTCGCTTGTTATCAGTTAGCCGCCCAATAATGTCCATTAAATTATATCATACCAAGGAAATTTATTAAAAATTGTCTAAGATTAGTACAGATCGTTAAAAGTCCCTAAAATTGTTGCTATTATTAAAATTACTGTTTGATCGGTGCGCCGGCCAACAGCCTCAAGGAAATGACCAGCAGAATCGGGTCTGCACACCGCTTTAGGAACTGCTCGCGTATCGTGCTGTCCGCGCTGTCGATCTTTCACCTTCACGCCGGCTGCTTGGAGCGCAATACATTTCTGAGCGCTCCGCCTCGAAAGGGTTAAAGACGTATTCACATCAAAAAAGAGAGCATTAAATTTCTTTCAGGATGCATCGAGATCTAAGATAAAAGACACTGTACTGCAAACTGCAAGGAAACTTTGTGATGGGCGCAAATGGGAAAAACAGTAGCCAAAGGAGTGAAAACATTTCACTTATCTAAGCGAAAACATAAAAAAATAAGAGAAGGATAAGATATGAAATTGACAAATGAAACGACAACGATTATGATTAACATGTTTGATGACAAATGAAACTTAAAATAATTTTCTTGTTTGAATCGAATATGATTCTTGGAGATGGTGGTTTTTAAATTGAGACAGTGTTTCTCTCGTATCAAAATTATGGAGAAGAATCCACCAGAGGGGTGTAGCCAAAACTTTTTCAGCACAAACTTTCTCTAAGTTACGTTTCAGAGGCGTCTCTTACCGTCTCACTGAAAAAAAAATTGGACTTGGAACTACAACAGCACGCAAAACTAATATAAATAAGATTTTGCATTCACATGTTTTCGAAAGTGCAGACCAATAAACGTTCCACTCCTGGTAGCATTTGGTTCAAAATTTGATAGGCGTTTACAATATAGTTAAATCGATACTCCGAATATTATCCGTCTGACTCTCTTCGTTTTTTTTATTTATCGTGGTAACTTATAATCGAATAACTTACAGACAAGGCAGACTTTCTCTCAACTAATTTTCCTTAAAATTTGACAGAAATCCCTAAATTCGATGAGAAGAATTTAAATAAAACTTCATTCATCTACTTAAAAGCATTTCTGAGTTAACTTTGTCATAGACAGATGGACATTTTCCGAAAAAATAATTTTCAAACCCAGGTAGTTTTGGGGAATAGTAAAGATCGCGATTTTTTTTTTGATAAGATAACAATTTTTTTCCTTCACTTCACAAAAGAAAAAGTTTAAAGAAAAGCCCTTCGTTTACATCAATAAGTTGCAGTATCAATAGACCAATGCCACAAGATAATAAGATTTACCATCAGGACCTCATATCAAATTTGATTTGTGCGATTACTAGCTATCGTGTTCACATTCGTTCAAACAGACCGGTCAATAAATTGCTTAGAGAATAGTTAGTTAAATACACAGATCTAAAATTCAGATGATAAATGTTTAGTTTCACTTACCTTTCTAAATACATTTTTCGAATTAATTCCTTTTGCATGATAAGAAGGCAGATAAGCAGACAATTAGACTAATCAAAAATCACGTTTGCAAAATACATATATATATATAT
>JAOUZG010032936.1:6233475-6278451 GCA_026289955.1 Argiope argentata | reverse complement strand
GGATTCCAATAAAATATGGAATTTTGTTCTGTAAAGGGTTAGACTATTGTCTAAAAAAATTAACACTTCTGTGGTGATTCCGCCCTACGCCGAAGCATATTCGCTTTATCAAGGAAGTAGTATTTTTTTTAATGTCTAAAATCTACCGAATAAGGGCGTGTTCTGGGCTTATTATTTTCTTTTTCTTTTTTGCTAATATTTATCTATTTATTATTGTGTACAGTGTTTTGTTTTATTTTTTATTTCTTCTTTCAAGTATTTTAATATTCGGAGTCTTGTCTATTATTGTCCTTTTTTTCCTAATTGTCATTTCTTTTTATATTCTTAAAATATGATACATGTCTTATACTTTGGAATGTGAAATTTTTTGGTCACAGAAGAGTTAATTTTTTTAGACTATAGTCTAGGGCATTAATTTTGCTTATCAAAATAAAATAGAGCCATTAATTAGTGCACTAAGAAAAAAAGCAATTTTATTAGAAGTAATTAATTATCATAGAGTTACTAAATGAACTTTACAAAAATCAAACATATTAAAAAGAAAAACTGAAACAATGTACTTTTTTAGGCAAATTTTTTTTAAAAAAAATTTAATTAATACACTTTTTGGAGCATGGTAGGTTTTAATGACATTTTGAATCGCCTTTTATAACATCTCCAGCGACCGCTGGGGCCTGGTTTAGAACCGAAAAGTTTTGGTTTTAGAACCGAAAAGTTTTATGTTCGGAACCTGATTCCTCTGAAGAATCGTCGTATAGATGTGTCTGATGTCTCCAAGTGCGTCATTGCCAAGCGTCCTCCCGCTGGTGGGGTGTGGAAGATTGGTAAGGAGATACCAGTTCAGGTGTCATCCCTGTCATCTGATCACCGTTCAAGATTATAAGTTCCATCCCAAAATAACCCTTGTGCTGCTTTTAAACGAGACAAATCTATAACAGAACTAAACTAAAGCCGGCTTGCTGGCACAGAGGTAGCGCGTCTGCCTCGTGTTCTGGAGGTCCCGGGTTCGAGTCCCGGTTCAGGCATGGTTGTTCCTTTGTGTGCTATCTGTGAGATGGGTGAATGTGCCCCCCCTGTAAAAAGGGGCTGTGCAAGCGTATGTGTGTGTGTTTCATCTTCATATGAGCTAGAAGTCAGACTTCTGCCCTCGGGTGTGCAGGGGTTCATATCCTCAGAAGCTACTGCACCCCTCTTTCCGCGGTAAAAAGCGGAGACGACATCATCATCATCAACAACTAAACTAAAGATTAGTTTAACTCGCCGACAAACAAATTCACTGATAATTTCAAACTTTACTATTTTTGCGGTGTTTACACAAGAATGGTGTGCGAATTCATCCTTAAAAAGAGTCTTCTTGAGTCAACATGCCAAGTTACTTCTCTAATAAAAATCACCTTGCCGCCATTTCAATGATTTGCTGCATTGCTGACTGCCCTGAAGTCAAAGCAATAGTTGATTCCAAGAAAGTCTTTTATCTCGTTCGTTTCCATACTGTCTAAAATAATTCTATAATGAATTATGAGTGGATGTCCTTTGTATTTGATCCAAAGACTGAAATTAAGATTTTGTGATACAAGTGCCTGATTTCATTGACTTGAGAAGGAAATTCCGTCTCAAATCAAGGAAGTCGATGAAGTTCCTAAACAAGGCTATAGATCTTAAAACTGCATTAAATAGTGGTTTTTGGCGGACAAAAACACAACTTTTGAGAAAAACTGATTTTCCAACAGATGCAAAGACTGAAGATATTGCAGTTTCACACCATGACTTTTCAATTAGGCGGTTATTTTGCTCTTATTGTCACAGCCCTTAAATTGTAATACTTCATTTGACACTTTACCAGCGACCAGCATGTTACCCATATTACCCTTTTAGGATTCATTCTTTTAACAAAATTAAACAATATTAAATTAATTAAAAATTATTTATCTTTCCATCTAATAAGACTGAAGAATTAAAGATAATCAAAACCAGTTGTGACATGCGCAAATCAAGGATCACGAAATAAAAGTGGAAGTGAAAATCCTACTTCACTTTACCAAGAAGCAGTTTTTAATCTTAATTTTAACAAATGCGATTGAATAAAAATTAGAAAAAAATAAAAATTAATCTTTAAAAATTATGAATTATATCGAAAAGATATAAAAGTAAGGAAAATATTTTGTAAAAGGCTCTTGATATTGTTAATATATATATATATATATATATATATATATATATATATATATATATAAACATTGTTTGGCCCAATTTTCTTATTTCTTTTTCTTCTCATTTCCTCCTAATGGTTTTTAGTGGTGACATGTTAATCAATGTGGGGCTTTATCAATTAACGAATATTAAACTAAATTCAGCTGTAAAAATATTTAATAAAGTAGTTTAAAATATTCGCATAGTGATTCTTTTTACATTTAACTGTTGTCATTCACCATTAAGAGAGATGAGTTTGTGATAGCGTTATATGATCATATCAGACAATATGAATATATTAATAGTAATTATATGACTAAATTAGTATTATGTTTTTAAGTTTATTTATAATTTTTTACAGAAGTTTGCAAAAAATTGCAATGAGCTGAAATTTATTTAGTTTAATTGATTGAAAACGGTAAATTTGAGAGGAAGTGAAGAATCTCAGAAGGTTCTATTGTCTTCAGCAATAGTAAAATAAAAATATCTATTTTTTTTGAAAAAAAAACATAATAGTAATATTTTGCTCATTGGAAACAGAATAAAATATTCAGATGTGAATTCTGATGCAAAAAATCCAATAATTTTATCCGAACAGTTTTAACTTGCATTAATTATTCTAAGGTATTTTCGATAAAATTATTGGAATTCGGTTTTTTTATATCATATTCCGCACAGTTTTCAGCTGAATAGCAGAAAAATGTTGATTTAGATTATTTCTGTATGAAAATAGCTATCTGGAAATACATTTTTTTAATTTGATTTAAAAAATTTGTTTTCACATACATAAACGGGTTAAGTCTATTTTCTTCTTCATTCAAATTATAATGCTCAGCTATTTTCATATTCCTTTAAATTCTGAAACGATCTAACGGTGAAAAAAGGCAATGAATACTCGTTATTTTAGTACTTTTCTTTAAATTCTTTTTAATTTATTTCTTTGATTTAGTAATTATTTGACAATATTGTTTAAGAACTTTTTCAAATTTCGTTAATATTAAAATTCGTGGCGAAAATTTTTTTTAAAAAAAATTTCTTAAGTATATTTTGTTGATATAGCCTACTAAATTAGTTTTACCATTCAGAAATAATTTTTTCTCAATTTAATATAATTTGTATGAATCTAAAAACAGTAAAAATTTGGAACTCCTGAATTTCATTTATATTTTTGAAACGTTTTGTATTTACAATTAAATTCAAAATGAAAAATTTGTGATTAAAAAACAATAAGACAGAAAAATGTTTTTTTAATTATCTTTATTAAACAACAGTATCTAAGTTATTTAAACTTAGCATTTATTAATAAAATTATAACATCTTTAGTATTTCTTCTTGAAGCGTCAAATATTTTTTCATCATTGAATTAATACAAACAATTAAGAGGTAAACTTTTGCCTTCTCCATTTTCTCTAAAAGTTTCCTATCTAAAAGTCGCTTCTCAAAAGGTTCCTTCGTGATTTAAAGTATTCATTTCAAAGAAAAAAGTAAAGGGCTCTCTCAGAAAACTAACCAGTAGTTGAAGCAGATCTAAACATCACCGTAATGGTCGCTGCGATGTAATAACTTGTTATCTCTATGCTATATTCACTGCGCCATTTTCTGGAGTTTTTCAAATTAAAAAGAGATCTAAAGTTTCATGATCCTGCATCGGTTCCGAACGAATTTTTTAGAGATCTGATTCCGACTGGAAGACAACTGCATCGTCGCCATTGAAATTTATTAAGAATCTCTTTTAACTTTATAATACACCATAACTGCGAGCAGACTTAGAACTAGGAATACACCCAATCCGATGCCGACCCATTTCGCAGTTTCAGGATCCCAGTGTCCTGTTCCACCACTGTTCGTACCTTTGCGATGGTAATCTCGATTATATCTACCGTAATTATCTCTATAATATCCACCATCACCTCCTTTGGATCCTATTCTATCCTTGAAATCTCTTATCTTGTCCTTGAC
Source organism: Argiope argentata (assembly GCA_026289955.1). Taxonomy (NCBI): domain Eukaryota; kingdom Metazoa; phylum Arthropoda; class Arachnida; order Araneae; family Araneidae; genus Argiope; species Argiope argentata. Next base: position 6,274,302 of record JAOUZG010032936.1, on the reverse strand, counting down.
CTTGTTTAAACCACCTTTCACTTTGTCTTTGACTGTCTTAATGCCTCCTTTCACTTTGTTCACTACTTTCTTGCCGAACCCGTGTCTGTTCTGTGATGAAGAATCGTTGAAAGCGCTGTCGTTCGATGCGTCGAGCCAATTTTCGACGGAAGTTCCATTTTCGATTCTAAGATCTTCTGACAGATCACCTATAATCAAGAAGGTAAGAAATTTGAATAAACTTCTTTCTATTTTATAGTTTATTTCTCCTGTATTAACAAAAAGGAAATGTATAGAAACCGAGAAAAAAATTTGAAATTTCGATAAACCTCTAATCTGAAAAGCACCACTTGTGGAAGGATATGTCTCTCTCTCTCCCAGTGTTTCGATATGCCAGCACAATGAATCGAAAAGTCAAGGGCTACCTGAAAGGTATACTTACATAAACTTGGCTTATTAAGGTTTACAGTAAAACGATTTTTTTCCCCTTTACATTTCTACAAAACCATCCGGCTTTTTTTCTACAAAAACCATTCGTGGAGTATATGTCTTTTTATATCTTATGTAGGTAGACACAAACACAAAGAAAAAAATGCATGGAATTTAGCCTATACTTTTATCAGCACAATTGGAGGTAAACCGTAGTATCATCAGTAATTTGACAATTTATTAGTATTAATCAAAGCATGAACATAAAAGCAAAATTAAAAGACGCAGCACTATATAGTTTAAAACTGGTAAGTAATCTTAAGGCCAAATTTTTTGTAAAAATTCCTATTTTGAATCTAACTAGTACAAGGAAATAAATTTAAATGCCAAGTTGCCGATCTTCATTGCTGCGAAATTTTAACAGAAAACACCTTACTGTGTACGAGAAGGGCGAGTGGAGGGAACTCTCAGCTTACAGCAGAGGTTTAAAAATTTTAACCCTCTATAGGCCGAATTTTTGTTTCAACTCAAAAAAAAAAAATGTGGGAACGAAAAATCAGATTTATAAACCAGTATATGCAAATGAAAACAAAATTTTGTGTTTAAACAATTTTATTGCGTTATAATCATTATGTGACTTTCAAGTCACATCGGCCTATACAATTTGCACTTCTGTGTATAACAGCTAATATGTGAAAGTCCATATAACAATTTGTATTCGGTGTAAGACATAATTGTACATGCATCCATAAACATAGTTTGGTAATCGCTGACAAAAACACAAATCACTTCAATTGGATCAAATGGTTTCGCGTCGTTTTACTGTCAACAGTTTGTACAGCAATTATTTTACTATTTCGGGCTGGTGAGCCTAGCAATGGTCATGAATACCAGTTCTGGTTGTGTTTGCAACGTCATAGAGTTAAGATTTATGCGCCATCTCGTGAAAAAAGATATAATTATTTTGTAAAATGTCGTTACATTACCATGTGACCTGAAAGTTACACGGGACCATAGAGGGTTAAGTTACTGTTTCCATATCCGATAATGAAATTGATAAAGTGATTTTTTTAATTGAAAAGTGAAGATGTTTTAATTATTTTGTATTAACATCCCGTTTTAAAGCAACTCTAAGGATTATTTTGGAACGGACCTCTTAATTTTGAACACCGGATCAGGTGACGAGGACGACACCTGAGCTGGCAACCCTCTTAGAAAATTTCACACCACACCAGCCCTCCAGTTCCGAAGCCGAGACCTTATCACCAGGCCACCGCGGCCCCAAAAGTTAAAAAGAATATTTTAGGACAAAAAAATTTAATAGATTCTCCATATTTTTATATCTTCATACATTTGAAAAGTATTTCCCTTTAACAAACATTTAAAAAGAGTTGCCTCTACATCATTGTTTATTTTTTACGATAGAACAGCTTCAAGATAATCTTGCAATCAAACTGAAATTATCAAGTAATGTTGGACCTATTCAAAGTTTGAGATTTCCAGCTGTATTTGTTTTCTTCAATACATGTCAAGAACTGTCATACATGTCAAGAACTTAAATATTATATTAGAACCATTATAAATAAGTAAATGAAAAATAATAAATGGATATAAAAATAAGCAAATTCATTTTTTCAAAAGTCATAAAATAATTTTAAAATCAAAAAGTAATTCTTAAACATTCTTTTAAAAAAAGTAGTTATTAACTTTTTTATCGAATAAAGAATACTGATTGTCATGGATAAATAAAAAAAAAATTGGTTAATAGTTCAACTTTTAGAATATAGGAAATTCGTATGGCTTTCCAGTGCAAGAGTAGGAACGAACTTAATAGAAAGAGAAGTGCATGGGCATTTTTACACAATTTGCACTGAAATTATTTAAACGTATATTTGGTATAGTAGGGCTAAGTATGATGCGATTATAAAAAATATCTTGCCCCTGTAGCTGCTAATACTTGCCAAACCACTAATGGCAATTAGGACGAAGAAAACATTAACTTTGGGATCTCTCATCTATTCTGAATCACAGCACTAATCATTTCTTCAGTGATTTGAAAATAATCTCTAGGTATCTCAATAATCTCTAATAATCTCAAATCCATACTTTAGTGAGTGGTACAAAATAAAACCAGTATGAGTTATATACTCGTATGAAGAGGACGGAACCTGAGCCGATATGCCCTCTGCAGCTGGAATAAGCATGATCCATTAAAGATTCAACGTGGATCAGACCTCGAACCAGGAACTCCTCGACTACGAACCCAAAGTATGAAAAGCAGGTTAATCCTTTACGGTCCGATGTCGAGTGTGACTCGGCGTTCAGGACTGTGCATCATTTTGGCGATTTATTTATTTATTTTTCAAATTTAATTGTTAAAAACGCCCGCATAATGGTTAAAAGATGTAGATTCATTTTTCAAAGAAATTCTACTTAAAAGAATTAGGTGTATTTATTTTTCATAGCAATCAACAAATCTTTGTATTAGGTGAATAATTTTGCATCCAGTTATTTTTCGGACAGAAAAGGGTTAAAGCAGTTTTTTTTAATGGAAAAGAGATTCGATTCTTAATGTGAGAAATGTAGGAGCCACTCTATCATTTACTTGTGTTTGCCGCAATTCTGAGACAGACTGACTTTATGTTGAGACGAAAAGGAAACTTATTTCCAATCAAATTGAGAGAACGTCATATAAAATAAAAATAGTACAAAGGGTCCCGCCAAAACTTTTTATAGTCTAAATTTTTAAAGAGGAATTTTTATTTTAAGCACGTTTTTCTCATCAGACTGAAACCAAAGTTTGACGCAGAAGTATAATTGTAGTGATAAAATCGCATACTAAATGCGATATATTTAATTAATTTCGCTTTTCAGTTATCACGTTCTAAAATTCCACACCGGCCCCTTCTTGGATTTAACTAAACTGATAGGTAAAACCAAATTTTGATTGGTTTCTATTCTATAGATGCTAAATATGTGCACCAAATTTTATACTTCCCGTCTTCTTCATTTCTTAATTATCTTGTTAATTTATATACAAGAGGCAGATTTCTTCCGAATAGATTTGGTTTACAATTCGATAGAAATCCCCGAATTTCATGTAGAGATCTTATATCAAATTTTATATCATTAATTCAAAGCGGACAGGAATAATGTCAAAAATACACTTTTCTGTGTTCTCGCGCACGGACATTCCTCAAATATCGATTTCAGTTTTTTAGAAGAATACAATATTTTCCCAAAGCTTCGCATAAAGTGAAAAGTGGAAATGAGAATGCCGGGAGAGATTTGAATTATTAAACGAATCTAAGTTCAAGCAAAGTTTCTTGTTGTTTTCACCACACACTGATCAGCGAACATCAACATAAAATAATCAACATCAACATCAACAAAATTTAAATTTGTTAACTTGATTCAGTTCTTATCGGTAGAGGCTTCAATGAAAAGATTTAAATCTAATGGGTGAAATTATTCATATTTAAAACACTTTTATTTTTCTTTTACGGTTTATAAACTTTAAAAGTTCTTTTGAATAATTGATTATTAACGGATTATCATTCTATTCTTGACTTCAAGGTGCAAAATTTTTAATTCGGAAGTTTTAATTAAACAATTCTCAATTTATTGATTTTAATTCATGAATGAAATTTAATGCTGAAGAAACATTAAAGAATGAAGTTATTCTATAATGTATCTTAAAATGAGAGAAATATTAATTACTAAGAACTTCACAGCGTTTTTGAGATATGAAAAAAGAACATGCTGAGGTATTTGTATTTTTTGATTAAGATTTTTATTAAAATGGAACTGGCGGGAGATTATATTGAACGAAACTACAATTTCGTAGTCATTAAACATACTCGGGATTTAGCTAATTTTATTTATAATTATAAAAATAATCATCCTTTTAATAACATAATGTATAAACAAATTTTGAAAATCTAATTTAAATATGTCCCAGGGAATTTGAAGCAGATTTTATTGCGTTTATGTCAGTCATTTTCAAAGACACAAAGCAAACATACCAAAAATTTCAAATACAACAAATATTATTTGAATCTTACATAAAATTCTAATACTTTTATTTCGATTCGAGATGGCAAACTTTTACTTTTTCGTATACGAAATACAGAGAAAATATTGCGATCGTCAAAAAATTCAAACTCTTAATTTTGACGAATTTCCATTTTAGACATATCTGAGTTTGAAAAAGTGTTTTTGGCATTCTGTCTGTCTGTTTATAAAAAAGGAAACTCAAACTCCTTGACCTAGAGGACAGAATTCTGGTCAATTTTTTTTACACTAAATTTCTCAATATTTGTCAAAATTCGAGAAAAACCATGCCGAAGAAGCCTCTTTTCGGCTGTTTAAATACAAGTGAACTACAAAAGGAAGAGAAACGCAGAGTTCGGCATACATATTTCATAACTGCATTCGATTCGATTCCAAGCGCATTTCAATCGCAGCGCCCTGTTGGTTATTGTGATGTAAAGAAATCCTTTGATGATTTTATACACAGATTATGGCAAGAAACCTGGGATCAGAAAACCAATAGCAAGCTGCATGTCGTTAAGCCTTCAATTGAATTGTGGTCAGCTCTGCCTTTGCGTGGACTTGATGTAAAGTTAACTCGTCTCCGTGCGAGTCACACGCGTTTTACGTACACACATTTATTATTTGGAGAAAGGACACCTACATGTTCTACTTGCAATACTATTTTTAGATTCAATCATATATTGATTGAATGCCCAAACTTTAATAAACACTATTCGTTTTTTAAAAAATTCCTCTTCCCTAACTATATCAGACTTAGTGGAAGCCCATCTCCATGTAAATGTGTTCCATTTTTTAAGAGCCATTGGCTTTTACGAATGTATCTAGTTTCACAAATTGTCATAACCACTTTTAACATTTTACCTTTTTACTCAGATCTTCCATTGGGTTATTTTTTTTAAAAATGTCGGCGCAATAATTTTTAACTTAATTTTTTATAAATGACTTCCAATACGTTAATCATGCATCTGGCGTAGTTTAGCCTCGGTTTGCTCTTGCGCTATTTAAATTCACATTCAACCAACCAACCGAGTGCATTTCAACAAACGGAACAAAATTTTGAATTTCTTACCTTCAACAGCAGGATATCCAGTGCAACAATGATAACTCAGAATAGACAACAAAAGTATTGAAAAAAGTTTCATTTTCGATTTTCTTGCAGATATTTTATCTGGAAATCGAGAGGAACTTTTAATAAACGAGTTTAAGATTACTACGACAGTCATCCACTGTTAAAGACAAAATAGTTTTAATTTATTTGAAGGAAGCTTATCTGAATGAAAACGTCACACGAAATGAGGTAAGTTCGATAAGATCAACTATGAATATTGGTCGAGTAGTTGGAAAGGTGCGATTGAGTATCGATTGTAAAAAAAAATGTCATTTCCATCTGTTTAGAAATACCCTTGACGTTAAACTGATAAGAAATTCCTTTGTTTAAACATAAAAATCGGATTATCGGAGTTATTCTATTTAGGGAGATGTTTCCACGAAAAAGTAAATAAAGTGCGAGATTCAAAGCTTTATCATATGATGAGAGGGATTACTTTAAAATGTCCACTTATTATGACTTTATTTGAAATAAATTCATAATAAGTGGACATTTATTATGAATTGCAATTTCATTTTCGTGTAGCAGAATTTTTAATGGATTACGCGATACATTCATTTTAACCCATTCGCTGCCAAGCCTAAATTGTATGAGGTTAATCCCATTGCCATTTCTGTTTTTTGAGTGTTATTGTTTATCTAAGTTTTATTATTCCAAAATAAATACACAAATTTTATCATAAACAATCATTTGCATGTATAAAAATCAAAAACGAATATACCTGTGGTTGACAATGGGAATGGGCAGCGAACGGATTAAATAAAGTAGGATTTTTGTAAAAACAATTTATTTGTAGCTTTTCTCAGATTTTTACACTTTTATATTTATGTTTGTGGCCATAAAAACTTCGCAAGTTTGAAGAGTTGTACGTTATAATATATTGAAAATATCACGAGTATATTCGTGCTGGCAATGGGTAACACCGAAGCAACCACGAGTAATTCATGGTTGGCAGCGAATAAGTTAAGGAACAAAAACGTTTCCTGGTAGGGAGCAGTGTACTTATTTTGTAGCTGGAATCAATATTGCTACAAGAAATTGAAGTGAGTATTTGTTGTACTCTCTAGTATCTGTATTCAAAATAGTGAAGACTACACGAAAAACACTGTAAAAAATGGACTTGAATAAAAAAACTAAAATTTTGTAAATAATTTCTTTTTAAAATTTTAAAAGTTACAGTATTATCCTAATACAGTAACAAAAGGGTGGGAATTTACAATGCAGAATAAAAGCAGAAGAAATATTTCATTTCATTTAGTAAAATATGCTTTAGTTAAAATAAATTGTGATAAATATAAAATACTGAAGCTCGAAATACAGTGATAAAAGTGAAATAGTTTTAAATTAAAAAAAGGAAATTGAAGTGAGTATTTGTTGTGCTCTCTAGTTCTTCGATATGTAAAGAAAAACTAAAGAGTAAGGATTGTTAAAAAGAATCTGCTTGTTCAAAATATGGACAATAAAGTGGATCGCATCACATTTAGAAAAGCTGAGGAGTCGTTCTCCGAAACGCAAATGGTGTGTGCAACATGTCGGACTGAAAAGAAAGTCAGCGGGAGTGGTCCCGTCAAAACTTTCTTGCACGCTTGGTGGATTTTAGGTTTCAGACCCGTTTTCATCCCAAACGTGTAAAACCGAAATTTGGCACCAAACTGCAATTACAGTTACAAACATAATACCAAATTTCATACATTCAATTGTTAGCAGTTTTAGTTATAGCGTGTACATGCTTTTGGATGTATAGACGTTCAGTACCTTGATGGAATAGGAAGTCGGATAGATGTCTACAACATAAATATTAAATCTGTGTACTAAATTTTTGCCGTCTTATTCAAAGCGTAGAATATTTTTAAATCAGGGGTTTTGAATTTTTGGATGGTTGCAGTACTATTGTGGCAAGTGAAGGTCACGAACCTTCACTTGCCACAATAGTGAAGGTAGGCGAGTAACATAACCACAATACAAAAGTATACTTGAGTATCGTAGATGTTATCTGGCGTATGAAGCTAGCGCCAAGGTACTCCCCCATCAGTGAATCGGTGGAGAGACGAACGATTTTAAAGCACCAAGCATTATGGCGAGCGTGAGTGCGTTAGCAAGTGAACGTGAGAGTTGCTGCGTCAAGTACGTCTGAAGGTTTTGGTTGCTGCAACCAACCAAACAGTTGCCCAAGGTTGCGTTGTCAAGGTTACCAATGAGGCAGATTGAAGGCCGAGGTTAGAACCTTTGAACTAGAGTCAGTAGCCTAGTAACATAACCACAATACGGAAGTATACTTGAGTATCGTAGATCTGTTATCTGGCTTATGAAGCTAGCGCCACGCTATCTATGTACTTAGTTAAAAGGGAAAGTTAAAAGCCACATAATTTTATCTTGTTTTGATTTAAAAGGAGCTTTTCATCGTTCCACATGCTCTAAATCTCTGTTCATTTTGTTTCAATGAACGCATGCTTATTTATTGGTTTTTTATTTCATTGACTTAAATATCCAAAAGAAAATACGAAGTAGACAAAAGTAATAGAAAAGTAACCTTGGTTAGTAGACAACATTATGAATAGGATAGATAATTTTCTGACAAAATGAAATATTATAATGATAAACATTTTTATAACGTTGAAATATTTTTTTTGAAATTAATAATCCTTTGGATGAAGTACAGAAATTTGTACATTATGCAAAGTTATGGATGTAAGAGATATGTAATTAATGATTCGATTTATCAAACATGCTCAATAATTTGTATAATTTGACTCAAATTTGATAGGATGAAGGAATTAATTTTGTTTTTTTTTAATATATTGATCCTAATCCATAAAATAAGATAATAGCAGAACCAAACAATTCTTTTATTTATAGCCTTCTCTGTGTACACAAACACAACTTGTTCCCATATGGGTTAATTTTGTTTACGAAATTCCCACAGCATTTGTAAATTTAATCACAAAATATTTCCTCAATCGTATGAGAGAATAGACATAAAAAAAGGCTTTAACAGGCTTTTAGCTCAAACGGCTACACCAGGGGTAGATCCAGAAATCCACCGAAATTTATCGGGTAGATCTTAACAAAAAAACACGAATCACCTGGAGCTTCCTACGAAAACAGAAAGAACATCTTCCGAAACCGACATCTCTGCGAATTTTCCTTTTACACTCCTCATTTTCTCCTCTCTTCTCACAAAAAATACCTCATTTTATTTCCGTCAGATCTTTGCCTCTTATTTTCTCAATGGGTGAACTTGAGTTCCTTATAACCCAATAGCTACTCAGCAATGCATCCTAAGTGATCCCCCGTCAATCGTGTAAATGTCTATTAATAGTCCCCTCTCGAATACATGTAGCTGACCCCTCTCGAAAGAATGTTAATAATAATCAATTCACTGCTAACACTGGCTGAGTTAGCCGTGACACTGGCTGATTTAACTGTCGTCACACCTGAGCTTGATACTTAATGACGACAGCTGCTGCCGATTCATCGTTTTTCAAGAGTCTCTTCATTAAAAAAAAATAACATCGATATAGTTTGACATTCTTCTCCACTGAAAACATGATGCATCAATTTGAATCGAAGATTCAAATCGATGCATCATGTGTGCATCCGGAATCATCGTCGAATGCATCTGTGGCTCTTTATCTGGATACAGCACATGATGAGACATGTAACTTGCCCCCATCCGGCGATCCGTAGACACGGGTGACTTTCCATCTGGGAAGAATTCCTGCTGCCGTACTAGGGAAACGGGTAAATGTTACAGGCTCAACATTTTACAGGATTTAATTCTAAGAGATAGATCTTAAATGAATGTATTGAATTTAATTTATCTTGTTCTCTTTATTTGGTAGTAATAATGTTAACTTTCATTCAAACATTTAGACAGACTTCTTCTGGACGGAATTTTCTCCAAAATTGGATTAAACTCAACAATTTTAGCGTAAGAATTACGTCAAAGCTTTTGTATGTTATATTTCTCACAGGAAGATACAAGGACAGACAATTATAAGGCAAAGAATATGTTTTCAAACTCAGGGAAGTTTAAAAAGCGCTGCTTAAGGTGGGGAGCCAGAACAGTTCGGAGAACGAGCGACGATAGTTGGCTGAGCTTGAGATAGCGTCTTTTCTCTGTGACGTGCTTTCTATAGCTTTGCTGTTAATCGAAATTAGCGGATTAAATAGACTTAATTCGCTGTGAATTTGTAGCCTGTGTTGTGTATATTTAATACACGTTTTCCTAGACAATATAATCTGCATCTTCTTGTGTGAGAATTTTCGTGCCAGTATACTTAATTTTTATGTGTATTATTATAAAGGCTTGAAAAATTTCCCGCAGGTGAGGTGTGTTGGAATGACACGAGTGAACTACTTTTTCCTCTTAAGAATATCTCTGTGATAATGCTACTGGTTTAGTTCTCACGCATTTCTCCCGTTAACTATCTTATAGGATGCTGTGTGTGAAGACCAGTGTTTTTATGTTCAATAAATGTGCCGTTTTCAAGAATCGTGCAGAGATTTTTCGAAAATTAACAACATTTTGCTCATAGTGTGCTGAAATCTATCTGTTGGCCTTCGTTTAACTTATCAAGTTTGTCAAGAAAATAAAGCGGGGAATACAAAAGTATATGTATATGTTTAATCCAGTTGTTTAAATTTTAATGAATTTTTTCAATGATTATTGCATAGTTTGCTTTGTTTACTTTTCTAAAATATCTGTTTGTATGACTTGCCAACTTCGTTTTACTGTTCGACATTTTTAACCGAGAGCCGTTTTAATCAGTCTCCTATATTATTGCTTTCAAATTTATCTTAGAAATTGTTCCACTTAACATTAAAGTTACCACGAGCGGGTCAAATGACCCGTTTCCAATGGCAATTCCAATGGATAGATGAATCGCCGGTAGGTTTAGTGTTAATATAAATGAAATTTCACACCGTTTTAGACTGTTATTCACCTATTATAACTTCGAATTTCATCTCGAACATTTTATTTTTGTATTTTAATAAAAAAATTTATAATCCACAGTATACAGTAGGATTATTTTCTTGAAACAGTATAGCCATTTATGGCTTTTGCACTCACACACACAAAGAAAAAAACATTCTGAATTTATGGTCAGTGGCGAAAGGTAAATGAAATGTAGGTTTAGGAATATCCACACAATCTTGTTCTGTTTGTGCTCTCGAGTAAAATATTCGGCGGTGTTTTTCTCGCTTTCCGTGACGGGGTTGCACTAATGACAGTTCGACAGTGGCCCGGCGATAACATCTCAGCTCCAGAACCGGAGGGTTTCAGGTTCGAGACACGATACCACCGAAGTCGTGTGAGCGGATCTGGTGCAAGTTAAAAACGTGGAGGCCACACGTCCTCCCGTCATTCTGGTGTGGAAGTTTGGAGAGGGTGTGCCAGCTCCGGTGTCCTCTTCATCTGCCCACAGTTCAAGATTTCTAGGTCGGGCCCAAAATAGCCTTAATGTTGCTTTAAAACGGGACGTTAATATAACTTAGCTAAGTCGTGCTTCCAATAAGTAAATTTTTGTTCTTTATTTGCAATACTAATACTTGAGTACTATTTTTTACAGATTCAACGTTACGTTTTAAATTGTTTAACTATTTATTCGTGATTTTAAAGGAATATAATAATTTTATTCTTTAAATTAGTTTTGATAACAAATAATATAATATGAATTGTTCGATGACACTTCGCGATAATTTCATAAATCAGGTTTCTATTAATTTTTTTAATGTTTGGGGAGGAGAGGGGAAAAAACAAGTTCCACTTTAATGATCATGGATTTTGATCCCCTATAAAAACATCTGACATTCTATAAACCATCGATTTGTGTTTTTCATTCTGTAAATCGTCTAGCATTATAGCAACCAAGGTTTACTTTTTGATTCCTTTAGCACGATGAGCATGCCTGTTATTCGGAAAATGCTTTATGATAAGATTGGCATGCCTTGATGGCAATAGAAAAAATAATAGTTAGTCAGGCAGACATGTGAGTCACCGACGATTCACCTGGTAAACAATGTGTCGAAACAATGAGGCATAAACTAAACATAAGCGTGTTTTACTCGCATCAAATTCTAAGAGTGATGCGACAGTCAACATACATTAATAGAAGACGAGTTTCAACTTTCAATAATACTCAATGTTTTAATATTACACGTATTGAAATATATAAATATGTTTAACTCTACGTTTATTCTGAATAATCTCATTCAGTTAACTGAAGAATATGACTCATCTTCCGTTACTGTGAAAAAAAATGGAATTTTTTGGAATCATGTTCCATAAACTCGGTGTATGAAACCTCTCCCAGTTTATTATCAGAAATCCATCTCGTTAGGTTAAGTCAGGATCCAAGAATTTGAAATTTACATCGATCAATTTCAGTTTCAATTTCAAAAGTGGATTTAACTATTTGTATAGTTTTCTGCGTTTAATTTAAGACGAATTTTGAATTATCTTCTTTATTAATCACTGTAGAAAGACCGATAAGAAGGGGAGAGGGCAAGATCTGTGTGATGTGAAAGATGATAAATGGCAATAATGCACTTTACCATTTGAATTTTTATTCTCATTTCCATGAGGTTTCTTTTATTTTCGTTATTCCTAAACAAAATTAGCATATCCTTATTCAACTACATATATTAGAAAGCTCAGACATTTTGGAGATAAACATTTGTCTTAAAAATTCAAAACTAAAATGAACCCTATCGTGTATGCAGATCTTCGATAATTTTACTAAATCTTAATGCTATTCTTATAAAATATATATTTATTGTTCAAATGAAGGTTAGGAATGCGGTGGTTTGCTGATGTGCGTAGTAGGTGACTGCGCATCTCTTTTGTCGTTGCCGAGTCCAACACGCCATTTCTTGTTGAGCTGCAGTCACGTTAAATATGGCTGTCTCTATTGATTCTGCCGCCAAGTGTGAATTGCGAAGAGTTATTCGCTTCTTGCAGGCAGAAGGGAGTAGAGCAGCGGAAATTCATCGATGAATGAGTCGAGTGTGTGAAAAGTTTTATGAGCGATGGTGTTATTCGTGAATGGGATCGAGGATGCGTCTGTCGCTACTGACGATTTTGTTCAATGAGTCGACCAAGCGGTAAAAGAAAATCTTAGGTTCACAATGAAGGAATTAATTATCTATGAAATATCCGAAAATTTCACGATCTTCCCTTCACTCTAATGTTACGGAACAATTGCGCAACAGAAAACTTTGTGCTCGCTGGGTCCCAAAAGTGTTAACTGACAGCCACAAAACTCGCCGCAGGGTTGCAGATTTGGTCTTTTAGTGGCCAAATAATACAATACTAATGTGGAAGATTTTTCTGAAATTCTTTGTGACAGGTGATGACACTTGGGTTAAATACGGCAAGCCTGAAACGAAACGACAATCACAACGTTGAATGCCCACAAATTCACCAAAGAAACTTATTAAATTTTAAAAAAAACTTCAACAACCATACGGTTATGGTAACTGGTTTCGGGGATCAAAAAGGTGTATTGCTTGTGGAGTTAATGCAACTGGGGGTATCAGTTACTTCAGATTCTTATTGTGAAACTTTGAGACACTTGCAGAGAGCTATTTAAAACAAAAGAAGAAGCGTGTTGATTTCTGGAATAGCTCTGATCCATGATAATGCCTGACCTCACAGTGCTTGTGCAAACCCATGGTTTTTTGAGCAATTGAAATTGGAGATTTCAAACATACCCCATATAGTCACGACCTAGCGCTAAGTGACTTTAAACTTTTTAACAAATTGAAGAAGTATATTAAGGCGCAGCGCTTCCAAACTGACCAGAACCGTCACAATTCGCTCAAATCATTGGAAGAAACATTTTATGAAGAGGATATTGTTTACTTTGTTCACAGATATGAAAAATACTTCATTCCTCAAGGCGATTATGTACAGAAATAACCCTTGCCGTACATTACTTTTGGTAATAATTTTTTTAAAAATATTCACTCATCTTTCATTTATAACCTATCGGAGGTTGGGGGGAAAACCAGCCTTTGTATTATTGAAACAGAAAATAACATGTTGTAACATACTTCTCTAAATTTCCTCCTTCAACTGACTTGCACCTCAACTATTGTAAATTGGCTTCTAAAGTTAACAATAATTTTTAACTCGTTAAGCATCAAATTCATTTTCATTCTTTTCATGATATTCGATTTCAACAATACATGGTGAACTCGTTGTAAAATTGTCATAAGACTGTTTTAAATGCTTCAGATATATACATTGCACATCTTCTTTTGTAGATATTTTCTACTTAATCATGCCGTTTCGTTCAGTATCTCAATTGGTTTTTAGTAGAATGTTTTTTTTAAAATTTTATATCATCATGCACAATGACCTATGCGGCTTGAATGAAACTGTCAGTCGTTATGAGTAAAATGTTGATGTTAGTAATTTTCATTCCCTTCTTTGATTTTCCTATCGTCAAAAAATTATCTGTATCAAAAATAAAATACTATCACTGTTTAATCGCCTGCCATCGAGAGATAAGTACCTATTTGCGCCACAAGTGCTAATTAAGAAGTGCTAACGTTGATAGTAATTGTTTCAGCAGGATTTATATCTTCTAAATGCAACAAATGCGAGCCTTTTTTTCTGAGCCACAACGGATTGGAAATGCTTCTCCCTTTTATTTCTGATCCTTGACTTGCATTATCTTTGACTTCAGTGAACGCTTCTTCGCATAATCCGTACTTGTTTAAACAGAGGGAATGAATTTTTGGATGCTTCATTGAATGAGTATAAAGAACAGTCGATGGATAACCCCCTTTTAAAACAGGATGTCTTCTGAAGTTCCCCTAAAGAGGAGATTAAAATGAAAACATTGTGAATACAGTCAATATTTCACACAAGTCAAATATGCTTTCATTTACTAGTCATTAAATATCTATTCCCAATATTTAGAATGACTGTTTAAATACCCGACTAGGTTCGGAAATGAATTTAAAAAAAATATTATTTGTCTTATCATATAGCTAAAACGGACTTGGAAGATCACTATTAGAAGAAAAAATACACTCATTGCCTTTAGTATTTTGGAAAAACTGTTTATTTAATGAAAATTTAGCAAAATTTTCAATGGTAGGAAAAATTGAGCAAGTTTAAAAAAATAATGGAAATATTTCATTCTTATTTCACCTATATATAGCTCAATTTACATAAAATATAACAAACCATAAGATAAAAAAGTAATTCAATAAAAAGGTTTTATAAGCATTTGAAGTTGTCTTTAAGGATTTTTTTGTCAAAATTGGTCTGCGTTATGAACTTAAGGTGTCCGTAAAACATGTCTAAATAAAGTCATCTTAACACTTTGGTGATCGGCAATTTTACACAGAAACTATGTCATGTCACCGGCTACTTTTTTGTAATTGAATATAAAAGTAAAACGTTCTAAAAAAACTCCAATGAAATTTATTTATACTGAATGAAATGAAATTAAACTTTGGACATATTTTTTACATCAAAAAGTTCTTCGCCGATACGTTCCGTCATGGTTGAAATTTTTGGAATCTTACTAAAATTCTAATAAAAATGTAAATACTTGGAAAAGTAATTTTTCTGTTATAGAGTGGACACGATACGCCAAGTTTTTGCAATGTTCTATATCGCCCTCGGTGCTATAAATTGAAACAGATAATGCAAGTGCCATGACGAGTTAACTCGTCACCGGTCAGCAAAGTGTTAAAATCCACTGTCTATCAGTCCCTAAAATGTTTTAGGTACATGCATTCTAGATCTAATGACATTTTATTGCATCGATTTTGAGATAACATTGCAAGATTTTGAGATGACATTGAATTAATCACAGAGAAATATTCATCCTTCAAAAAATGCGTTTAGATGTTGTATTGACTAATTAGTTCATCTAAATGTGCTGGTAAGAAAAGACGTTTTCTCGCTTTTTTAACAGCGAATACGCGAACTACAGCGGAGTTAGTAGAGAGTTAATAGAAACACATCAAATAATATTTTGATAAATTTCATGATAAAAATAAAATAAATCTCTCATTTTTGATTAAAAATACCAGTGTTTTCGATTTTATTTTTATTTTGCTGCGTATTAACGAAACTACTGTATCTATAGCTCTATCTTACATATATTAAAACCAAAGTCTGTTACCGAATCTACGAAGCTTGCACTTTAATTTCAGATCATTAAAAAAATCCAAATTTGTTCGGAAAAAACATCTTTGCAACTCTGTGCTTTTTACAACGTTTATGAGTAATGGTTGTCACCGATATACAGAAAGACACAGACTTAGCACCAAAAAATGTGATTTTCTATTTCGGAAAAGTCAAACTTGGAGATTCGATTTTTTGATTACAATGTCCTTTCCATGCTTGGTGAACGAGAAATTTAAAAACAGTCTTCGAAAGTAAAATAAATGTGTAGCAGTAAAGTGAAATTAAATCATGTATCATCATAATAGTGATCAATAATCGTTACAATTAGGGATTGATTAAAAAAACCAAAATTTAATTTTGTGAGGGAAAAGCAGATTGAACGTGCTAAAATAATGATGCAACAGAAAAAAGGATCAAATATAAAATATTTATCTGTAAAATAATTATTAATGTAAAAGCTCTCAGAGAAAAGTAATTGCATGAAAGGATAAGCAAAATTACTGTGAAAAAAAAACAATTGTAAAAACTATACGCAAAGAGATAAGTAAAATTATCTACATTTAATTATTATCTTTTTCCGCCGAAAGATAAAAACTTTCCTAGTTGTAGAAACACCAAATTCTCATTTTTAGAATTTTCTCTGGTCGATAATTAATGCTTTCTATATTACCTTTAACCCTATTTTACTGAGAAAAAAAATTTCCTTTGAAAATCCGTAACGATATCTCATAAATTATATCCTAATTGATTTCATTATCTTTAATTAATCCTTATTGCTTTATTTTAAAACTTATCCTTATTTTCTAACTCGTATCTATCTTTTGTATTTAATTATTTCTCACACGAACTCTAAAAATTTGATTACTACTGCAATTCTCGTATTTCGAACGAAGGCCTAAATGCCAAATATAAGAAGACGACAATAAGAAAAATAAGAAGACGACAGCTTCAAAAATCACTTCTGAAGTTAATGTCGGTCTTACAAACCCTGTCAGCGTTAAAACAATAAGAAGGGAACTCCCTAAGTAGGGAATTGCAGGAAGAGTTGCAATTCCAAAACTCCTAATCAGTAATGCAAATGCCTGTAACAGGAAAATATGGTGCCGAATCCATAAAACATGGACGATGGAGCAGTGGAAGACGGTCATTTGGTCAGATGAATCTTGCTTCACGCTGTTCCCAACTTCTGGCCGAGTTTACGTCTGGCGAACGCCGTCACAAACGTACAATTCAGACTGCTTGCTGCCAAGAGTAAAGCATGGCGGGGGTTCTGTCACGATTTGGGCAGCCATATCGTGGTATCCCATGGGCCCCATGATTACCTTGCAAGGTCGAATTACTGGTAAAGATTATGTGACCATTTTGGCCGATCATCCCATGGTGCAGTATTTGTTCCCCAATGGTAATGCTGTGTACCAAGACGATAGAGCCCCTATTCACACCGCTC
This sequence comes from Argiope argentata, assembly GCA_026289955.1. Taxonomy (NCBI): domain Eukaryota; kingdom Metazoa; phylum Arthropoda; class Arachnida; order Araneae; family Araneidae; genus Argiope; species Argiope argentata. The sequence continues at coordinate 6,257,127 of JAOUZG010032936.1, read as the reverse complement.
CCATCGTTCAAGACTGGTTTTGTGAGCATGAGGAGGATTTGTCACATCTCCCCTGGCCACCACAGTCACCAGATATCAATATTATTGAGCCTTTGTGGTCTACTTTAGAGAGAAAGGTCCGTGATCGCTATCCCCCTCCATCAACTCTAACTGAACTTGCCACTGTTTTGCAGGAAGAATGGTATAAGATTCCCTTGAAAACCATGCAGGACCTGTATTTATAGATGCCTAACAGAATTCAAGAAGTTTTAAATGCTAATAATTGTCCCATATATGGTGTTCCCATATTTTTGTCCAACCCCTGTATATATATATATATATATATATATATATATATATATATATATATATGCAAGCGCAATAAAGCAAAAAAATCCAAGTCAAAAAACCCCACTTATAATAGTATTTGACATTATTAAAAATAAAATTATGAGTATTGATAAAATATTTTTAAAAACCTGATTCAAAAATTAAGTCAAGCACTTCATAGATAAACTTACTATTCTTACCCTCCGAGACATTACGACAAAGTCGTAGCATTATTCAAAAAAAAATCTCAAGTCACATTACTTATAAATAAGAAGGCCGAAATACACTGGCCTCAAAAAGTTAAGTTACTACATGTTTTTCGAAGCTCACCATAAAAAAAATTGTAAAATAGCAATAATTTGCATAGTTTGCATGAATGATAATAACTTTAATACCATTTATGCAAAAACGATAGCTTTCACTTTTATTTTATAGAAAATAACATATATTTATAAGTGAGAGAAAAATATGCAAATAGCTTTCGTATTTTTGTGTGTAAGTTGTGTTGATTTTCAAATGTTGTTGGCAGTTTCAGTGACAATAGTCAATAGAGTTTAGAAATTGTCTCAGAGAAGTCGTTTACCCTATTCGTTATGGTGGCGGGCAATTGGATGGATGAAAATGGGATTGTGACAGGCTGATGTTGCTAGACGTCTCATTGTGTCTTGTTCATCGACTATGGGATTAATACCAATACGAAGATTCTGTGTCTAGAAGACCTGTTCCAGGCCGACCACCAGCTACAACACCTGCAGAAAACCGTTTTCTAGCTCTTTCAGCCCGAAGGAGAAAAACCGCTACTGTTCCACAGTTCGTTGCAGACCACTTTGTAGCATCAGAAAGAAAAATATCCGCTGCTACGGTGCAAAGTCGTCTTCACAATGCAGGTCTCTACGCAAGACGACCAGTTGTGTGTGTTTCCCTCAACGAACGACAGCAATGGATCCGCCTATACTGGGCAAGAGAACATGTTTCCTATACCCAGCAGCAATGAGCTTCTGAGCTGTTCACAGACGAGTCCAGATTTACATTGGAGAGTGATTCAGGGCGTCTACTGATCTGGAAGGAACAGTTCACTAGATACCATCAATCCAACACAGTTGAAAGACATAGTTATAGAGGTGGTGGAATCATGGTTTGGGCAGGGATCTCGCCCGGTGGTCACCCTGACCTGCATGTGTTCCATGAAGGAACTCTGACTGGTCTGAAATATCGAGATGAGATCCTTGATCCATATGTCCACCCATATGCTGGTGTTATTGGTAATGACTTCATTCTGATGGATGATAATGCACGACCTCACCGTGCTCGCATTTTGGAGGAGTATCTTGAGTATCACGGTTTGGAACGAATGGAATGACCAGCTCAATCTCTAGACCTGAATCCGATAGAATATCTTTGGGACTATCATGGCAGGCAGGTTGCTACTTTAAATCCTCCTCCAAGGTCGTTACATCAGATGGAATAAGGCTTATTCTGTGTCTAAATCGATACCGCTAATGCATCCAAGTTAGGTGTGGACACATTCCTTATTATAACCCCTTTTTGTATTGTTTCTATGACATTTTACCACATAATACTGTGGATGTGATGTTTTCTCAAAGAATGGACTTTTCAGCAAATATTGCTTTTTGTTGTTGTTATAAATCGTTTTTTCTACACACTTATACAAATTTCTATGACGCATTCAATAAAAATGTATTTAATGCACATATCCTCCATTGTTTTGTAACTATATTCATTCATTTGCAAATTAGACTCAAAAACTGGTTGTACCTTAACCTTTTGAGACCAGTGTATAAATTTGTATTTTGCCACCACCATACGAAGCAGTGCCGACAGGATTAAAGGCTACCAACTAGGTTTTTATCGTAACTCGTCCATAACACCGGTCAATTCACCGAACTGGCATCCTCTTCCAGGCAATTGGACCCCCAGCCACAAAGGTCAATCTCTAACCTTCCCCCTTATGTGAGCATGAGCTAAATCAAAACAATGCGAAAAAAAACCCATTCTATTTCAACAATTTTTCAGAGAATTATAGAATACAGTTATTGTAAAGAATTCTTTTACTGTGCCGTCTCCTATATAAATGCAAATTTTAGAATGTATCGAAGAGTATGTGAGCGGGTTTCGGAGTTGAGTGATATATGACTGAAATCGATGAAGTGTGATTCGAAACGAGTCATTGGATGTCAAATTCTGACTAATGAAGAGTTTTCGACTGTTCCAGTTGAAACTGAGGCAGTACTCAACTCAAGACCATTGGTTACTGAGTGGGATGATCTCGATGATTTCTCAGGGATTACACCTGGCCATTTCCTTATAGGGTCAGAATAGGGAGCCTGATCTGATGGACCAAAGGATTTCTATGCGTGATAGACTGAAATGGATCAATCAAGTCCCACAGTCCTTTTGGAAATCTTGGTTCAAGGATTATTTAACCCAGCTGCAGGTGAGAAACAAGTGGAAAACTCCTTGTGCAAATTTAAAGGTCGTTGATTTAGTGTTGATAAGAGACGACAATCTTCCTCCAATTCGGGGGAATTGGCGAGAGTCTTGGAGACCTTTGAGGGAACTGATGGCTACGTTAGAAGCATTAATCTAAAAACTGCAAATGGAGAACTAACAAAGACCAATCCATAAACTCGTCAGACTTCCTATTGACTATTAATGGATAGTTGGGTATAATATTTCAAAATTTATTCTAATATGTTTAGCAATTTGTTTTATTATAAATGTTCGGACCTTTCTATGATACTCGTCAGTGGGGGCCGGTGGTAAGAATTCTTTTACTGAGAGGGCGCTGCGTCGCCTCCTTTATAAATGCGGATTTCAGAATGTATGAAATAGCTGACTTGATCTGCGAGAGCAGACCAAGGCAGCTATTTTCCATTCAAAGCTTTAAAAGTGAAGCAAAAAAAGAAATGGATTTGGCCCATCATGGGTGGGAACTCCCATTAACTTTTTCCGCTGTATCGAAGATTATGTGAGCGTACTTCGGAGATGAGGGACATAAAACCATCAAGACAGCAACTGTTTCAGGTTTTTCCCTCGGTAGCTGGTAAGATGAGTTTGGGTTTGTTTCATAAAACTTGAATGCCAATACAGTTATAAAGATTAAATTTTTGTATTTTTAACAAAAATTATTTTATGAATCTAAATTAATAAATCTTCAATTGAATTCATACCTATATTATTGAGAAAAAAAATTTCATTACTTCATGCATTTTTACATCTAATTTTTTTTTTTTAAATTTTGATTTGATTATCAATATAGTTCGTGTTTAAATACAAAAAATGATAGACATGTGAGAAAAATCGAGTTTGCATTTAGAATTTTTACTTTAGTATATTTTGAGCCCAAATCTGAAAGAAAAAATTATTTGTACATAGAATATTAAATTTTCTTGATTTATCTCGTTTACAAACCCTTGAACAGACAAAATAACGTCTGTCCTGTGATGTATTTCATTCAAAATTTGATTCCGGAAAGTTTGATGATGGAACAAACCTTCGAATTTCATTCAGCTCGTCGCATTTTTCTTGTGTCTTAGAAGAAATATAGTGTTTCAGGGGGATAAATGTTTATTTTATCAGGCGGACGATTCTTCTCCCTGCGATGTATTTGCTGCAGAATATCGTAATTTTAACAAATTTCCTGTTTCTAGATTATTGTATTTTGGAGTCATTATGTTGACTAGCAAACATACTCTACAAACACATGATTATTAAAATGGGCACTTCTGACTCTAAGACATATAAAAAATGGAGATTCATCGGTATTTCGATGACAGATTTTTTGTTAAAATATATTTATTTCCTCCTATTTTTCTCCTTTATGACCTACAAAAAAAATAATGCGATTTATTCAAATGATGAGTCACTTCAGTCAAAAATTTGATAATCAAATATGTAAATCTTGGTTGAAATGAGTCATTTTATCTTTTCAGCGAGATTTCTTTCGAAAAGCTGCAAACTAATGTGCTTCACGTTTCAAGAGTAGTTTACTGGTTTCTATTCTTTCTCTTTTTACACATTGTTGCGTTTTTCGACGATGCACGTCCGCAACCTTCTAAATTTTGTCAAACTCTGAATTTGAATTTAAAAAAATGAATCATTATCAATAAAAAAATTCAAAACTTTTTCAAAACCGAACGTCATGAGAAGGAATTCAAATAAGTGTTCAGCGACTCAAACTGTAATGATTCCCCGGAAATGCATGCATTCAACGTTTCGTACCATCTGTGTGAATATGAAAATGATTGTTTCGTTGAAAATTCGGTGTCTAACTCGGTGTCCGTGTGAATAGCGTTCGTTCTTGTTAAAACTAGCATTAAGTAAAGCCCATTTCAATAATTTATTTCTATTAAATTGTACTATGAAAATGCAAAAGAGATTACATGTAAGCAATAAGAAAACTAATCGGAGAACTTTGTATGCAAGTAAGCAGAAGATTCGAGAATTTTTATATTAGATTCTCAATTTTATTCTCTTAATACAGAGAATTATTAATAAACGACTTTGATTCAGATTTTGATTTGAAGAAACCAGTATATTATCACTTCCATAAATTATAATTTTTTTAAAATTATATTCATTTTTTGTTTAATCTAAAATTCTCTAAATTTATATAATTATGAAATGGTATTTGTGTACTTGAAGAAAAAATAATAAAATAGTTTAAAATTTAAATTTCGGGAAAAATGTGATATACGAGTTGTTAATTATAATAAAATAAATTAATCTTTTTTGAATGAAATGAACTCCCCCCCAATAAATTACTCTATTCCTTTTTACATAACTAATTAATAATGTTGTTGGGAAAGAGCATGATTTCTTTTATTTTTGAAAACACCACAAAAATAAGAAATCTAATATAAACGTTTCTGATTTTATATTAGTTTTTAATTGCTTTTAAATTTTATATAATTTTTTAAAATTTTATGTAAATAACTTTCATTATGTATAAATGAAATAATGATATTTAAATCATTGATCATTTCTTGTCTTTAATTTACAACGGATTAGTATAAATTAGGAATCTTTTAATAAATACTCTGCTAGTTTACTATCATATGGAAGCATTCTTAAAGTATAAAAATTTCATTAAATAAATTAACTAGTAATTAAATTCTGAAAATGTAAAAACTATACAATTTCAGAATTTACTTAATTATTTAATTTGTCCGAAATAATTGTAGTGTTCAGAAATTTTAAAATTCGTATCCATTAAGACCAACAATGGCTTTCCGTGCAGGCGCACGCACCGCGAGCCTGAAAACAGCTGGCTGTTTAGCCTTATATTATTAAGTGCCTCCATTGGTCACAAGTGAGGATAAAATTGATTAAAGAATTCTATATGTCTATAAATAGTAAACAAATCATTTAAAATGTGAAAAATATAAATGAGTTTTGAGAATATTCTGGCATATTCAGAAAAATCAGTCCCTTATTTCTAATTTTTTAAACAAACGGCTTTTATATCGGTTAACACTTATAAAATTTACATCTTGGCTACACTCATTAATTTTTAATTTTAAAGAGAGTCTGAATAATTATTTCTTAATTATTAAAAAATACTTTCATTCCAAACCGTATTTAACCAATTAACTGCCAATTTTTTGACATTAAGGCCGTCAGTTTAGCCCGGGAAGTTCATATATATACACAAAAAGTTGTGTAATAATATAATTCTATTAAAAATTGCGTTGTTTTTTTTTTTTTGGAATGTTGGAACCACAAAAACTCGAGAAATAGTTAATGGATATTGGAAATATTTCTACCATTTTATAGAGCATTTGCTGGAAAAGAATTTGGTACATTAAAATCATATCAAAATAGAAAGGGGAGTTTTATAATTTCGATTTTAACTTATCCGTGCATGCGCGAAAGCCTCAAACTGCGCATGTCCAAATAGCAAAGGCTGTGGGATGCATATACTATATATTTCTTTGTTTACATCTGCTAAAAACGCCGATTCAAATCACATTATGCTCTAAAGAAGAAAATCCAACCTTGGTGGGAGCTTTTCTGAATGTGTGCAATAAAAATATTGCTTTGTAGCTACTTTTGATAATTTCCAAATATATTTTCGTTTGTTTGATGTTGCATAACATGTCTATGGAATATTGGGTGGAGGCTAGACGTAAGTTTAAAACTGATTTTTCTTCTTCTAGATTATGCCATGGGCAACGCCATACGGCTACTTATAGTATTTAATATTTTTAAATCATACTCGAAACACATCTGCTCTTGTTACATTCCTTATTTAAAATTTCTTTTATCTAAACATGACTACACAAAAAAACATTGATTTTTGTCAAAAGTATCGAATTTCTGAAAAGTTTCTTTATATAAAACCGTTTCTATATAGTTTCTACGTTCACTTTATATAGCCATCATTATAAGAGCGTTTGTTCGTTCGTAACATGCCATCCAGGTGAAATTGATACAAAATTAATTTTTTAAATCAAGAATTCTATGCACTGATTACTCTAAAAGACTTTCGAGTTTGCATCTTCCCGAATGACAAAATCGCGTGACTTCGAACTTGGATGTGGAAATGAAAAATTAATGGAAAATTATTTCAACATAAGTTCTTCGTTAAAAGATAATGGAAGTTTCTTCAGAATACTTAGCTGCCGAAGATAATAACTTTTCTTTTTCGAATTGGAAAAGGTTTATAAAAATATCAGTTTTGTTTTTGTTCTGTGGTGTTGACAGTGCCTTTATATATTAGTTTCTTCTTTTATAGTTACGTATTGTACAAGCCGTTTTCTCTTTAAACAAAATTGACTAACCAAGAAAATCTTTTATGAAGGTCTAGATTTGTTTCCTTTTATTATCTTTTAAATGCTTTCATTATCCAACATAAGGCCTTTATTAATTACTGCGGCCCTGTTCTATTAATTCCTTTTTGTTGCAATTGAAATGTTATACAAGTTGATTGTTATCAATATAATGCATTGAAACACATTTCAATAGTTTAAGTTCATATTCGAAGTAATTACAAGCGTAAATAATTTGAAGTATGATTATGTATTTATTCTCTGATTATTCTACAATGCTTTGATTACTACACCCTGTGTTTATATATTAAATTCTGGAATAAAACCAAGTCATATTTCAAGAATTAAACCTCAAAAGCTCGTAAAAAAATTAAGACTCAAATATTGACCATCTTTTGATGGTCAGTAAAAGAAATTTAGAACAAATATCCTTGAAAATTTCAGAATAATTTCTGGGAAATTAAGCAAAAAATTTCATCAAACTAATTAATACTTAATTAGCTTTAATTAAATTTATTAATTAATTCATATGAATTATTTTGAAGCTAAATAAATGTATTTAGAATGCTGTGAAATTATTTTAAATATAATAGAATTTTTATGCCAAATTTATTAACATTCTTCTTTAAGTTAATTGACATTAAGATTTAGCTAAGCATATAAATAGACGAATGCGTATTGGTTAAAGAATCAGTGTTCTTCACTTAGTAGAGTGTAAAGCTTCCTTTGTCATGCCTATTTGCAAATACCCGAGTTTCTCCTTAAAAGTTTTGAAAAAATTCTACTCTTCAGCACACAGAAATGAAAATACTTTTTAAAAATCTTTTCAGTTTGGCATCTTTTAATTATATGTCAGAATTCAGTACTATAAATCATGGTTAAGAAAGTTTATTTTAAATTCAATATCAAATAAATTCTTTTATATGAAACAGAAATTTAATTAACTACGTAGAAAAGTTAACTTTTTTGCGAAAATATGATATTTGTTCCCTTTAATTTTTTTAATTTTTAAACATTTATCTTCGTAAAAACCATCTGAATTTTTTTCTAATTTCGTCTTGTGGAAAGTTGCTCTGTTTTTTTTTTTATCTTTCCCTTTATATACTTTTCAATGCTATTCTAGGGTTTTAAATGCGGTTTTTAGTTTCAAATTCTAATACTCAGTACGAAAAAATAAATTAAAATCGAATATATACTTTCTGCTCAAATTTGGTATAATTTCTAAACATGTTCTGAAGCTCTTGATGTAAAGAATAAGTAACCTGCTTCTTTAGAAATATTTTAGAGTTGTTTTAATGCTTCCCAATCCGCAAAGGAAGAGGAGGTTTCTTGTTAATTTTCGGGCGGATCTCAATTCTTAAGGAGTGGAGAGAAGTGCAAATTAATTTTTATTTCAGGAATTGGGGTAATATAATTCTTAAAATATAAACAAGCTTTTAAGTAAGTTATTTGATAGCCTCCAAACTTGAAAAAAAAATTGTTTTGTAAATTTTTTTAGTTCTATAAAAATCTTTTTTTCATTTAACAGGTATATTTTGGTTTCAAAAATTTTCTTTTCAATTTTTTATGTGAAAATTCCAAAATATAACTATTTTAGAGCTCTTAAAACAGCATATCAAACGTATTTTAAAATTAATACTTATTTTTTGAGAATTTTAGAAGTGTATAGTGAATAGGAAACTCCCAATTGCCAAAACTTTTACAAATTTAACGTGAGAGGAAGCAAGTTCTATTGCAATATTCCACCTGCATAAATATTAAACTAGCGAACTGAAAGAGAATCGCACCATGAGGGTTGATCTAAAAGATAACTGGGCAAAAAAAATGTTCTATGTAAAAACGAAATGCTTAAAAGTTTAACATTACCCCTATTCTCGATGATAAGAAGCCTTCAAGGTCCGTTCGTGTCGTCGTTTTTCTTAAATTCACACACATGCAAGTTGCTTGCTTGCTTTTTGGGTCCGTAGATGGCCAGGTAGTCATTGTGTTCTTTGATGTGTTTCTCAAGTCCCGAATCGTCAGGTGTCTCTCCCTCATCCAGGTTCACCGTAAGAGGCTGCTTTTTCTGAATGCAGTGGCATTTGCAAATTCTGTACACTCCGTAGAAGAACAAGCAGAGAAAAATGAAGCCCATGACGAAGGTCGCGCTGTGAGCGTTCGGCAGGCGAGTTTCTTCCTCCGCATTCTGCTGGTCAACAATGACCAGAGGATCATCGGAATCGGCTTCAAGGACCTCTGACAAAAAATAAAGGCAAATCAAAAATATTGTCGAACGCATCTTTAGAAGGCAGTAGTGTCGAATAAGTGCGATGCAAAGGTAATTGACATAAAAGTCACTAACTCAATGGGCCAAAATGGAACCTAAGCGCTCATTTCCATTTTGCTTCAAGCATTTGCTTTTTATCGCTACACTTTTATCTTAAAATGAACTGAAGAATAATCAGATTTAATTCGTAAAAGAAAATTTCATCTATCCTGCAAAGCCTATATGAAAAGCCTTTCTGCATTAGCTAGTCGAAGGATGGGTATCTGGTTCTTTTTCGTACTATTTCCACCAGAAAAATTTTTTTCGTCCAAACTGATTTCCGGCCTTTTCAGATTCCAAAATTATTCTCGAATCGTGCTCGATTCTGGATAATTTATAGCAATAAAATGGTTTGCAAAATGTTAAAATTATGAAACCTTATCAGAAGCAATTGATGTATCTAAAAATATGCTAAGTTCTTTACTCAACTCAAAATTCTCTAAGATTCCTTACTTCCAAATAACTTAATTCTTAAATAGTTAGTGAAGAAACGCTGTTCTAAGCGGATGTGCTGATATTACTGCACTCAACTTTTCTTTTTTTGAAACCGGGATGCTATAAAACAAAACAAAACACCGCAGTAAAGATAACTTTCTACTTTGCGAGAATTCAACTGGACGAAAATGTTGCTCAAACTGCAGGAAAAAAATCAATTCCGTTTAGAGATGACGTGCTACCATAACTGCCACCGTGACAGTGGAATTGTTTGCGAACGCAGAACAGCATAAACCGTAGTACTAAATTCATGGTCGTACTTATGCAATCTTATATTTCGTAATAAACCCCGAATCAGTCATGTGGTTTCGGTTGAGAAGTTACTTTTCTCAGTCGAGTATTCTTTAAAAGGACGCTTCACAACTTTTTACTGCTGAGTGCAAAGACGTGTCGGTGCTTTTTACTACCCACGTTCGTGAGTAATTAGTAATAAACTCGCCATTTTAGATTCGTTTACATTTCGCCGAATCAGATTGTTTTAAGTCGTATTTCAAATATAAATAATGCTTTCATTATTTCGATTAGTTTAAGAGATTAGGTTCAGATAATATTAGTACACTGTTTACACTTTGATGTCTTTCCTACTTCATTCTGCAGTGAGACTTGTCAGAAAAACGCTCTCTTGCCTCCCTATGCAAAAAGAACTACGTTTCACCCCTGCAAAAAACTCTGGACCTTAAGTATGGCAAAGAACGCTTTGCATAACGTTGGCGTTCAATAGTCGTGAAAATATCAACATTTGGAATGAATTTTTACTGAATCTATTCTCTAATTCATGGCGAGTAATCCCTGCTATGAGGTTAATAATATCCAAAAAATGAACTTTAATTTTGGTCGTGAATTTTCCCAATCGACTGAAATCCAAATTTAAGACAGAACTGTAACTTTAGTCATAAAATCACATACCCAATTTGATATATTTGTCAGTGCGTTTTCGAAATATTGCGTTTACATGTTTCTGAAAGTTCAGATCGACAGACCTTCAGTCGCTTCTCGGATTTAGAACAAATTTCGATACATGTCTACTATTCAAACATTAATTCAGCACACCGAATCTTGCTGTCTTCATTTTGTAATTATTTTGTTAGCTTATATCCTAACAACCAGAAGAACAGTTCTCCTTTGAATAGATTTTACTCAAAATTCGATAGAAATCTACAATTTCGGTCTAAAGATTATATACCAAATTTCCTTTGGCCAGTTCAAAGCGTTTATTGGCTTATCTTTATCTCAGATAGACAGACAGACATTTTCAAACATGAGATTTTATATTTTATGGAGATCTAAAACGTAAACACTCATCGAAATCTTGAATTCGAATTTTTGAACGATTACAATACTTTCCCCATATTTCTTGTATGAGAAAATCCCCATATTTCTTGTATGAATTATGCCTTTATGATTAAGAAAATATATGCCTGTCTGCCTAAAAATAGGTTAACACAAAATGCTAGTTAATCAAATACGCAAAATTTGGTATGGGTTTTCCACACTGAATTGTAGACATTTAACGATCACTCCTTTAGTAGTATGTTTTTCAGAATTGGAATGGTTAGTTTCAGCGTGATGTATCCAATGTCGATCCTCCAATTCGGAAGAATGCGAGAGTGTCCGGTTTGAAGCTTCAAAACTGACACTCGGGAATCTAGAAAGGCAAGGTGAATTTTATTTTTCCGACAAGAAGTTGTAACTTCGACGATGCATTCAGATACCTTAAATATTTTTCCTCTTTTCTTATGAGATATATCAAAGAGAAAAAAATGTCCTTGATATTTTCAAAATGGGTGAGAAACACTCGGATTTCTTACACGCAGAATGCAACTGAATGAAACACTTCTAGCAAATTTCCTACAGTGTAAGGTCCATTAAAAGTTGGTAAAAAAATTCAAATGCCAATTAAAGCGTCTTGCTTTTGGAAATGAAAATGAGATGTGTACAAAGTTTCCCTTGTTTTAGCAAAAAATTCAACATCGATCATCAGAGTTTATAAGAGTGCACTGATTATATGCAGGGGATGTAGGAAACCGTTTTTATGAATTCTGAGCCACAAATGCTTCACTCATCAGGGACAAGGATTTGAAATGTGATAAATTTCTTAAATCGAACTGCACATCCAGCGGAGCTAATGGAAGCAGAAAGCGGGGCACATCTTTTGGATTGCAGAGTAGAGGGGGGAGGGGGTAGTTTTGAAGTTTTTCAGATTGCGTGGACTGGTCTTCAGTCTTCTTGCTTATATTGGAGGTATTGGCATGGTAAAAGTAGAGGATGTCAAGCGTAGATAATGCCTTAGTTTAATGACTCACTTAGAAAGGATGTCTTTAAAGTGGTGTTACAAGTCAGGGGTTAATTTTTTACAACGTGTAAGTCTTATAGAATCAGTATTCCATGTTTAGTTTTTCCTTTCTAGCATTATTTTTACTGATGCTAGGAGATCAGATAATATAAATAAAAAAAATTGTATTCCCTCAAGAACTGCAACTTGTTCTTTAAAGATGGGAAATTATTGGTTGTTCAGCTAGTTTAATGGTCGGAGTTGAGGATTTGCACTTTTCCTTCCTTTGGATAATGAGAACTCTTTTTCCTTTATTTATTTTCAGTTTTTGGTGGCGCCATTAATAGTAATAATATCAGGTACGCTTGATGGAATATTTTATGGTGAAATGCTGGAATATTGATGCTGACTGGGATTTTATCTTTCTTTTCTTTTTTTTTTCCTATATCGTGCTCTACATCGCATTTTATACTCTATGTGGCAATTTTTTGCCAAAGGTTGGAACCCAGAAAGGTTGTGATAAGTAATGTCTGTATTCCTGTTTCTATATATTTCGAATTTTGAAGGTATGGACATTTTTTTTTCATGTCGATCTCTCTGATTCCTTGTCTGATTTCATTTCCTACAGTGACTCGATTCCTATGCTTACCAATGAATATTTGTGCTCTATTTTGGAATACTTTCTTGTTTTTATGCCAAAGGATTAATTGCTAGTCAATCACTTTACGGGTTAGCATGAGAAGGCCAGGTTTCAAAAACGGCTTAAGCAGAACAAAAAAAAATTTGAAATTTTGGCTTAAAATTAAAATTATGTGTAGATATCAAATTATAAACCTATGGGAAAACAAAAAAGAGGGGCTAGAAGTGCCCATTTCCTTCTCCTCGCAATACTAATAGAGCAGACATCGTTAGTTAATATGGATGGTGGTCCGTTAGAATGGTGTACTGTCTGTCCATAAGGAGATCTCTGGCCGACAGTCGTCTATGGTTACGGCGGTCGTTATAGAAACAGGTTACTGCAGGAAGAGTCCATCTCGCAGAGGTAGAAATTCATTCAAGTTTCTTACGTTGGCGCGTTTAGCGCCTAATTGGCGGTGTTGATATATTGCCTTTAATTTTTGAAAGCTAATTCGAAAAATAATTCACTGGGCCGAAAATCATTTGCGTACTTGGAATTTTGAAAAAATATTTTTTTTCCTGTTAGAATAATACAGAAATTCCTATCTGATTAGTACAGAAAGAACAGAGTAAATCCAATAAAAAAACTGAATAATTATTTATATGTCTAACGACTGCACAAGAAGAAAAAAATAAGTAGAATCCAGCATGACAAAAAATTAATTTTCATTTTATTTGTTTTAAATTTATGAAAGTTCTTAAGATCAAATTATCCGCAGCAAACGGGAAGTAATCTGTCTAATTCAACAAAAAAATAACATGATAATCATAATTATTTCATAATTTTTATAAAAGGTTGCTTTTATGCTGTTACAAAGTAAAATATCCATTGTTATATATGCTTAAAACCTCTCCAAAAAGTTTTTTTAATAAATAAATATATTTATTTATTTTTGATATATATGCTATTTTTCGAAACTCAAAATTAACAATTGCATTTTATCAAATAAGATAAATAAAAGCTATAAGATAAATAAAATTTTCAAAGATTTTTTTTAACGAAACTTAACATACCTTTGATTATCCTTATTTTTTTAAGATTAAACTTTTGATTATCGACATATTGAATAACAGAAAACAAGAGCACATTAATGAAAAAATAGAAAATAACAAAAAGGAATCAAATAAATTTCGTAGCTTCAGGAAAAAAACTAAATAAAATTCTATATCTTCTATAACTTATGACTAAACTAATTGAAATGAAACAAAAAAGCAATTTTAAAATTCACTTTTTATTTATAAAACACATTAATTATTATTAAAAGAGTGCAAAACTAGCAGAGATCGAGTGACAGTTGTGTACTTTCAATTTAAAGAATTCTAAATCACTGTCACAAGATTCCGTTTCTTCTGAATCGGAATCCGATTCAGTACTTCCAATCTAAAGTACTAGTTCATTCATTAGTTCTTCTAAAATCCCATCTTTTTACCAATACGAATTTTCAGCAAGTTACAAGCAAAATTCTATAACATTATGCACAATTTTACGTGCTTGGGATTTTAAAGTCTCTCCATTCTTAAATCGAAAAGGCATTTTAAAGGATCTCAAAATTCAAGAGACTAAAATTATTAAATAATGAAATGCAGTTAATATTAACCAAAAAAATTAATAAAATATAAAAGTAAGCTCAGCAAATATGAAGATACGAGCAACTGCGGTAAAAGCGAGAAGACGAATGAGAAATAGTTTTTTTTTATCGCTTCATTTTTTCGCCAAGATAAAGAATAACTCGCCATACTTCCACCCGATTCCACCCATTCAGAATAGATCCTCCCTATCGACACTTGTTTCTATGACGCCCGCCGTAAACATAGACTACTGTCGGCCAGAGATCTCCTTATGGACAGACAGTAATTGTGTACGCGAACGAAGGAAAGGTAACATACCTCCGCCCACACACATACACACTGATTAAAGCTTTCAAAGTGCCTCTAGATGTTAATTATAGTTTTAAGTTTTTATTTTGCTCATGTAACAAAAATTAAGAAATCTGAATATGAAAAATCTTATTATTCTTCAAACTGGAATGTGAATTATTTTTACTTATAATTTATTTTTGAAATAGTGCTTTTATCTTTGATTTAGTTTTGAATGAGTAGCTTTAACAAAACTCTTCCGAAAAAAGAACTTTAAATTTCATTATATTAAAATGCTGTTCTTAAAACTGTGAACGACTTCAGGGTGTTTTTTTTTTTTTTTTTTTTTTTTTTTTTTTGCAGATGAAAGATCGAAATCTTTTAAATCGAGGAAATCGAAAACTTTAAAAAATAGTGTGAATTATGTATTCATTATAGTATGTATTTCTGTTATTAAATTGTAACTAATTCTGTTATTTCTGTATTAATTATCTTTCTTATACATAAAGACAAAGTACTGTAATCGTCTAAGAAAGAGCTCGATGTTGATCAACTGTCACGCTTGGATATCTATAAAAATGGATTCTTGAATTACATCTATCTGTGGAATTGTAGTTCAAAAATGCAATGAGCTATTAGAACGTAATTTGAAAAATAGTACTTAAACCAAAGTAGAGTTTTTAATCAAATCTCAGAAAAAATTAATACGAAATAAATATGTATGCCTATGCAGAGGCAATTATTCAAGCTCAATAACTCTGAAACGCATTCACTTTGAAGTAGAGATATTAGATATCCTGTTTTAACACTAGAATTCAAATTTACAAATTCCGAGATTAGCATTTGACTAATTCCCTCACGTCCTTAGGCTCTCGGATAAAGAGCTTAAGAATAACTCAAAGCTCTGCAAGTTCAATAAATAAAATAGATACTTTATGCGTAACATCGGAATATTAAATCTTTCAAGTTTTTGTGGTTAGTGGTACTTGCCATGGACAAGCTTCACCGAGGCATCGGCAAGTTTTAATCCGAAAGCAGCGTCTCCGGTTTTGAAGTTGCGCCAACTAGGGCCAAGAGTACGACTCAACGACTCACTCATCACAGTCGCTTGCCGAACACTTTTTTTCAGGGGGGCCACATTCATACACCTTACAGATAGAACACAGAAGGAGAATCATGCCCGAACGAGGTCTCGAACCCGGGACGTCCAGCTGTAGGAGAAGACGGTCTACCCCTACACCAAGACGCCAGAAAATCTTTCAATCTTTCATGCTTCTTCCTTCACTGCAGAGCAGCTGAATAAGCGCCGTGAACTATCTGTATATGCTATGGCCAATGTGATTAATACAGTGATTATGCATAGTTGTATGCATGTTGTAATTTTGAATTTCAACTTTAATTTTATAAAATCATCGGTTTGTTATTTTTACCGTAACGTATACAAGAAGATATCACTTATTATCTCTTATTCAAGAATAGATGCTCCTAAGTGCTTTTGCAGCGGTCGAAGCAAAACAAGTGGCGACTCATATCAAGTCATGCCATCTTTGAATGCATGTTTCGAAGGCTGTCAAAGTTCATTCAATTAACCGTTCTGATTTTAATTTCCCCGCTTCCTTATTCAGTGGGAGAACAAGGAAATTTGAAACTGTTTGGGGTGTATATAAAAGATTTGTCGTCGATGCGATTCATTCAGCTTCGGTATAAATACAAATAATGTGGATAGCTTGGTTGGTTGGTTGGTTTGTATGGTTTATTGGCGCAAGAGCCATATTTGGCTATACTGCGCCATACATACGGTAAAATAAGGACATACATATAAAAGAGCATGTTTTTAGAAGCTAGTGTAAGTAGTTAAAACAACAAAAAATGTGTAGATAAAATTATTGAAGTGTAAGTCAATGACTAACGTAAATGTAAAAATCAAGTTAAGAAGACGCATTTAACAATTAAAAAGACAAACGGGCAAAAGAAACTGTCAAATACGATTGATGAAACCAATAGCTCTTAAAAATGTAAAAGTGTTTGGGTGATATTTTTCACCTACCATGTCTCTCATGTTAAGGGAAAAAGAGTAAAAACATTTACAACGATAAGCATTAAAATCTGGATCTTCAATTAAAACATGTTTCATACTAAAAGCAATGTGACAAGTGGGACACGTCGCAATCCTTTCACCCAAGATCAGATGACGATGAGTAAACCGGGTGTGTCCTATACGGAGGCGAGTCCATTTGACATCAACCTCTCGCATAGGGGGGACAGGCCATAAATCACTCTTAGGCATCACGTAATGGAGTTTATTCCCGATCTTCAGATCCCATGCTGATTGCCATGTGGGATAAATATGTTTAGTGGAATAATTTTTTACTTCTCAGTATGGAAGTCTGTGGGACAAAAAGGAGTCTGCAGATTTCGCCGCTGAATCTGCCTCTTCATTCCCAGAAATGCCCACATGACTCGGAATCCAACTAAAAAGAATATGAAAGCCTTCATTTTGCAGGAGACGCCAAGTGAATAGAATTCTAACCGCGATGGGATGCATTCGGTCGCTGTAGTGCGAAAGTGTCTCCAACGCACTCATGCTATCAGTATAAATAATAAAGTTATGTTCAGAAGAAGGTGACATTTTTTGAAGGGCAAAGAAAATTGCCATCAACTCAGCAGTAAATACTGGACGGCAATTATGTAATCGATAGCTTAGTGTATGATACAGAAAACGTATACCAAAACCGACATGTCCATCTGATTTTGAGCCGTCCGTAAAAACTGGTACAAAGGACTTGAATTCTCTCTTCAGTGTGGATAGCAACTAAGCCGAAAAGTATCATGTTGATAAGGGCTTTTCATATTGTAGTGAGTTTCTTTTTCTGTTATTGCGCTGAAAATTATGGATGAACGACGGAGGTTTTCAATCAAGATTTTCATTCAAGGCAAGAACGAATGCCCGAACAAGAAAGACAAACGAGCCGAAAAGTAATATATTAGTAATAGTTTCCGTTCTGCTTCATATTGCCATGTATTTCATTTTTTTATTATCATGCAC
Source organism: Argiope argentata (assembly GCA_026289955.1). Classification (NCBI taxonomy): domain Eukaryota; kingdom Metazoa; phylum Arthropoda; class Arachnida; order Araneae; family Araneidae; genus Argiope; species Argiope argentata. The sequence continues at coordinate 6,239,374 of JAOUZG010032936.1, read as the reverse complement.
AAAATTATGTGCATTACTTACTAATTTACCCTCTTAATAATACTTTGATTTCACATTTCCAAATACAGATACGAGGATGGGAGAGGGAAAATAAAATTTTGCTCCCAGCAACCATTTATTTTAGCTACAATTAAGAAATGTTTATTGCGTACATTCTTTCCAGACAGCCCATGCACTTAGAATTACAAAAGTGTAGTAATCAGACTACGCTATAAGTTATAAAGAAATTACCAGCCTCATTAACGCTGATATTAAATTTAGATTCGACGCGTATTGATTATAGCTATTAGAATTTGATTGATAACTGAAAAATAGATGTTTTTAAACATCTCGTACAGAAGTGTCATATTTTTCTAAAAATTAGCCGAGTTCATTCCTTTGTGTATTTACTCTTGTTTTCAAAAAGTAGAGGACTTGTTGAACTTGATTTTGGTATTAAAAAACGCATCAAACCAACAATATCATATTGCTCTAAAACCAACTGAATTAATTCAATTGCCTATTTCCACTCATATTCAAAAAAATAAGATACTCGTTTCAATTTGATTCTTGTATGTCACAGAAATTTTATACTACTCTAAAGCTAACCGAATGCTTTCAGCTTTGGGTTTACACTTATCTCCAAAAAAAAAATGGTAGAGTAACTTAAGCTTGATTCTGAAAAAAAAAAGTATCTGGCATAAAAGTCCCATACTACTACAATACGAGGGCAAATCAAAAAATTTTTGTGCCTATTTATTTAGCCAAAATACGGCTGCAAATATAAAGCGAATATATACGTTCCCAGCAGTGAACGTTCCTTAGACCGTACCAGCCGTATCTGCCTTTTGCTCCGAGAGGCGCTGGTATCAGTCAGTTAAGACGGCTTATGAGCAGCGAAGTGTTATTCCTTTTCCATGGAGCAAGGGACACACGCCCATAGAATTAAAAGGGAAATGCACCCCACGTACGGGGGAAAGGGATTCTTTTTGAGAAGTGTTCAATGGTGGTGTCGTGAGTTTCAAAAAGTTCGTGAAGACTTGCATGGAAATGAGCGTCCACTGGGAGAATCTGGAACACCCATTTTACAGTTCATACCTTTCCCCCAAGTGATTTTCAAGTTTTCGGTCCACTGAAGAATTTTCTGGCAGGACAGAGATTCCCATGTGACGAAGAAGCCAAGAACGCGGTTCGACGGTGTTTCCACAGGCAGCCGGAAGAATTCTACCACAGGGGGATCTCTAATTTAGTGCTGCGATGGGACAAATGTCTGAACCGGTGTGGTGACTGTGTGGAGAAATAATATAAGGAACATAGTTCACTACATATATTTGTAAATATCTGTATGTACCTGTTTTTTGTCGAATAAAAAGAGGCGCAAAGACTTTTTGATTTGCCCTCGTATTAACAGAATTAATTCAATTGTGAATTTGCAGTTGTTTTCAAAAGAGGAAACTTTGTTCTGGCATAAAATTATAGCTCATTTTCAAAGCGTATTCTTTCAGTACAAAAGAACAGAATAGTCGTTTATTTTCATGCACAAGAAGAAGAAAAAAATCTTTCCCTTCTTTTTCTTTCCGTTTCTTTGAAGAGGCGAAATAATAGTCTGTTTCTTTTTATGGTTCCAGATTAAGTACTTCACAGATGGCTGCCACAACACATTTTTATGCTCTCAGCATATTCGTAACATTTCATGTCGCTTGAAGCAATAAAGTAAGACTGTAATAGCACCAGGTTGCATTAAAATCGGTGCATTTTGCCGAGACTGGTTGAGGCTTCCATGGATAGAAATAATAATTGCAATTTTTTAGACTCTGTGTTTCTTATTCGGCTCTCTTTGTTTGGGCGTAAAGCTTTGAAAAAAATAAATTTATACTCTTGGTAAGGTTTCTTGGGACAAAAAAGGCCTTCTATTGTTTTCAGAAATGCAATAAGGAGAAAATAAACAAGTTGAGTTGAGGAGAGGTTTCAGTCGTCTCAGACGAAATGGCGTGCAGTTGCGGAGTGATTTATTGAGTGCGGACAACAGAGTCTTCGAGTTCGGTGAAGGGTTTGTGTGGAAAAACACGACTGAAAGTAATATTTGATAATTTACGACATCTTGAATTTGACTTTTTTTTTTACTTTTTCGGATATTATGTATAGAAAAAGAAAATATTGTAATGATCAAAAATGGGGGGGAAAGCAAGAATCTCCACATTTTAGCTCTCCTAGTGTTCAGAACAAATATCTTTTTTTTTTATTATTATTTTTTGATCGCATTAGGTTAGCGGATCGTACTCGCAAACAACGAAATAAAAGCATGGAATCCGAAATGGGATTTGTTCACCGAATTTACTGACTTCTATCAAACTTGCTATCTTTGGAGACCAGATAGCTCCTCTAAATTTTTGACTTTTTAGTTTAAGATATCCGACTAAGTTCGGAGACGATTTTTTTAATAAAAATTGATGCGTAAACATATTTTATTGTAGCAAAGAGCTAAAACAGACTTTAAAGGTAGCTGTAAAAAGAAAAATATATAGTTATTACCTTTTGTTTTTGTAAAAAAAAGTTATTTATTTAAGAAAAATTCAGCAAAATTTTCAGTTAACAAAAAGTCAGTTAAAAATAATCGAAATATTTATTTTTTCAATTATTTTAACTACATTAAACGTAACAGACCACGATATAAAAATTATTTTAATAAATAAAAATTTTAAGACCAGTTGAATTTGCCGTAATGTTTTTTTTTTGTGTGTGTGCGAAATGGTGTCTATATTTTAAACTGGAATATAATAATTAAACTCTAAGTGTCTGTAGAATATGTCTTAATGAAGCCATCGTAAAATTCATACCCTTATGTTGTTGTTTAGATGCATGCTTACTAAATTTCATAAAATTTTATTGCATTGATAATGAGGTAACAAGTTTTCACTTATTAGCCATTCCTCAGAAAATGCATTTTGGTATCGTACATGTAAATTAATTTATCCTAATGCGCTGGAAACAAATGCAGTTTTAACGTTTTTTAAAAACTGAAATGCCAAAAATAAACAAACTATGGTTGAATAGATGGAAATATTATATAAGCATATCAAATATAATTTTGTAATATTTTAAGGTAAAAATAAAAGAAATCACTCATTATCGGTTAAAAATACCACTACTTCCGATTTCATTTTTATTTGTTGTATATTATTGAAACAACTGCATCTAAACCTACTTCATTCGCACCTATCTTAAAAACTAAGTCTATGATTTACGAAGCTTTGACTTTATTTTCAGATCATAAAAAAAAAATCCAAATTTTCTGGGAAAATTCTCCTTTTAACTTATTTTTAACAGCCTTAAATATTAATGCGGATTGCGTTTTTTGTTGTTACTACCTCTGTTTTTTGAAAATTTTATTTGTTATTTGATAAGACCGAGAAACATGAAGTCGATAGAATAAAAAATGTAACACAAGCGAATTAAAATATGCATGAACTACGAAATAAAAATGGAAGTAAAAATCTTACTTTGGAATGGATGTTCGAAGAAAGCATTTTTTAATTTTAAAATTGGCAAAAGTATGCAATTGAATATTTTTATAAATAATATTAAATTCCGTAAGATTAAAAATTGACTATTACATTTTTTTAATTTTAAAAGGAAGTAATAAAATTAAATTGATATGTTAAAAATATATAATTTTTTTAGTTTTCAAAAGATGCAAAAACCATTTTTATGAGAGAATAGTTTTGAAGATATGAGCTTCGAATTGCATCCATAATAACAGTGATTACTCCTTTCTTAATGGGTAAGCTTAATTTAGCGCTAGATTAGACTTTGAAATCTATTTCCTGATTTCTTTTAAATCTTCTTTCTTTTGAATGAACAATTTTCGGTAAGGCCTGTCCAGAGCATTACAAATAATTTGCCGCATCATTAATTAACAAAGTATTGCTTTATATATAGCTGTGAAAAATTATTCAATGTAGCAGTCTGAAACATTCTTACCGCAATTTGAGCTTTTAAAAAACAAAAATATTATTACCTTTTGATAAAAACAACAACAATACTATTGAATCTAAAAAAAAATGCCGAGGATTATTTTAAGGCCTGAATCATTGATATCCAAGTAGTGATGGCACGACTCTGGAATGATATTTTTATCAGCTCGCCTTCCAATTTGCTGATTTCGAATTAAAAAATTCTACTTGATTATATTAAATGCTGCTTCTGAAATTTAGCACATGATATTATGTGCTAATATTTTTGCATAACATAAATATTTTTGGCTCCTTGATCCCAACAAAAAGTAATATATAGCAAATGCTGGGGACTTGCTGGGGGGAGGGGGGGGCAAAAAATATCACAAAGTTAAATTTAATTTCATAATGATGGAAAATATTAATATTTCATATGAATGATTAAAAGAAATTTTGACCCTTCATAAACTAAATATTTTGAAATTTGTTTCTATTACATCTGCCATATAATAAGAATTGCTTTATACATACAATTCTTCATTAAAAAATTTAAAGAAAATCTCGTTGTTTATACTGTGAAACGACTCCCATATCGATAATATCATTCTGCGAATGAGGCTTAAATGCAACGAAGCAGTTTTCCCACATGGTATTTCAAGACAAGGCTGTCTAAATAATTGAAGTTCTCCCAAAGCTCGGATGAGCATTCACACTTTCGACGAGACGAGACGAGACGGTACGAATTTTATTCACGAAGTTCGGATGAGCTTCACTTGGGCTCAGCCTACAGCGCGAGGCTGCTTACAACGCAAAATTATATCCGAAGAATTGCACATGGAATTCCCATTGATCCAAACACTCACGCTCGATCAGTCATCATCCGGCTTCTTCCCTCCGTTACCGCCCGTTGTCTCCCTTTTAATCTTCAGAATTATCCTGCTCCTTTTTATTTGAGTTTCCTAGGTCGGTCTCCGACGACAAAAGACCAATTAGCATATTCCCCAAATTTTATTTGACCATCTGACCTAAGGTACCTTCTCAGTCAAATGAGAGGGGAAAGCATCGATTAAAAACCCACAGGTGGTTGAATACCACTTCCTTGATGCAACCACTAGATAAAAGAAGGGTCATTTGTATTCTTTGTCGGTCTGAATAGTGGGCACCTTTTATCTATTAGAAAGGACACGTTTCCTTTCTTTGATTATTTTCCAAACACCTATCCATTTCCTTTTATCATTAATCTATTTTGTTCATATGGAACTTCACTCGGTAGTTCAGTTTATTGAAAGCTGGGCCTTTTTTGATACCTCAAGGACACATTTTTATTTAGCACAAAAGTTGTTATTCGACATGCTTAACCAGATGTCTAAATTCTTTTGATATTAATAAATTCTTCCACTATCTGCTAATTCCTTAGCTATCAATATGTTTAGTTCGTTAGAGATTTCTAATCATCAATTATCTAAAGTTGTCACACTACCCTAAGAAATGCTGACCACCATGATGTTGAGGAAGGGTAAAAAAATCTCATCCACATTACCAATGCATCTCTTTTGTAAAAACGATACTATTTTATAACAGCTTACTGCTCTCACTACCTTCTCTTTTCAATCTTTTTAGACAAAAAAAGAAAATATCTAGAGGGTTGAACTTTTTTGTGCTTACAAAATAACCTCCAAAAACAAAGTGCCAGTCCTACAATTTATTTCACCGGAAAATTCTTTATCTTAGATGCATCATCAATTGCCCGTTAGGCCAATTAATTTATGTTACCCTAAAAAATTCTCTATATTCCCTCCCATTGTCTTGAAGAATCTCCAAAGAAAAAAAAGTTCTAACCGACGTTAAGCGTTTGACATTACGTTTAACATAAAACGTAATATCTAAGAGATGAAATTTTGATAGACCCCCTATCTGAACCATTATACCGATTTCCTCGGGTTTTATTTCACATGAAAGATCACGAT
>JAOUZG010032936.1:6184090-6233075 GCA_026289955.1 Argiope argentata | reverse complement strand
AAATCGATATTTGCCATTTTTTCCTTTCTATCCATTTACTAGATACAAGTTTCAAATAGCATTTCAGTTCTGCATGCGCTTCAATCAGTATAGGGTCTTCGGAAAAGTGTAAAGCACCTGTTGCATACTGTGGTGATGGCAGTGAGGAGAACTCTTGTGCTGGTCAAGAAACCAGAGAAAGTAGCTAAAGAACCCCTTATCCCTCCTTGAACAGGGTCTTCTTATCCATCCTTAAACAGGAAAAAGATTTTCAACATGAACCTCATATTTTAAGAACCTCCATAACCAAAATTCACATGAACTGAGATCAAGTTAGCGAATAGGCGGAATTGACGCAATCTAACGAATGATCACCTGTCTGACTCTCACAAAAGTAAGATAGTTTCAGTTTTATGGAGTGATGCACTGTTTTATTTGAATATTAAATCCACACGGTTTTGATGTTAAAGTTCTTGGAACACAAAACTTGTCAATATGAATTATTTTTTCTAACAATATAGCAAAGCACAATCACCATGGAAGTCATACTTTAATTAAGATACTTTATTTCCAAAATTCAAAGATTTAAAAAAAAATTGGTAAATCTTCCTTTTCCTCTTTTCCATCATTTGAACCTTTTTCTCATGATGTTTTGTTGAGGGATTAAAAAATTTTATTCGTACTTCACAAATTCTTAAAGATACAAAACTTACTGTAGACAAATTTTTTTATCATTTTGAATAGCGAGGAGAATAGTTTGGTCCTCGCCATCTAAAGTACTTACGGTCCAATTTTTATATCGTTATGCCTAATAGTGCCTTTCACACTGCATAAAGCTAATTTGAACGAACCCGAATTTTTTGCACTGTATTTATAATAAAATGATTCTAGGATCTGTTGTTAATGTAATATGTTGCATTTGGAAAAATAGCTTATTATTGTAACAGAATATTGGCAATAGCGAAAAATAAATGAAAATAAAAATAAATTTATCAATACGGAAAAAAATTCTAACTGTTACTTGATCCAGCCCAAATTATACTTTTCAGCAATTTCGCAACATGAAAGTAAACTCCTTCAACCAGAAGAGCGATGGCAAAAGGGGCTTTTTCCAAATGCTGGAAAGCAGCTCGGTGTTCATCGTTGTGTTCTTCACGCAACATTGCGTACAGTTGGCTTAATCACAGAGCACGAACAGGTACAGATGAATAGGGAAGTGCTCTAGGATTCTGAAGGTTATTGAAATTTTTGAGAAGAAAATCCATTAATAAATGCACTTGGCCTTTGAATCTTGACCTTTAAGTTGCAATGCACATGACCGATTATTTACAGAGCAGTAGGAAACAAAAATCAAAGCAACGTCTGCAAAGGAACTATATTAAACTTTGGAAGCATGAGTGTAGCAAAAAAATCATTTATACATCGCATATTTTTAGAAATAAAAATCATAATATCTGAGAAAAAATAATATTAAGCTATTCTTCACGTACAGAATATTTGCATAGTTCCCAATTTCTTCAACAAATAGTAGCTTATATTAATTAAAGTCAGAAACCTACAAACAAGCATATGCACTTTCTCTTCCTGTTTCTTGTGGAAGTGGTAAAAGTAAGAATTCTTGCGAAACGATAACAGATAAAAGCATTCATCTCGCCCTGCTCTGAGACAAATTGAATGGTTTCATCGTTTCGATAGCACTCTGGTAGGAACTACGGCTCACTTCTAGTGGCCATCTCTAATTATGCGCAGTCCCTCTTGCATTAGGCATGTCCGGCGATGGGACTGAAAGTAGGTAACTCAATCTCACACTAATATTTTACCCATCAAGGATGTCAGAATGAGCTACCATGCAGAAACTTCTGATCCCCATTTTCGAAATAATCTCACTGGTGGGATTTCGAAAAAAAATCATATATTTGCCGGCTGGAATTACACAGGAAGTAACGAAAAGTATTTATTCATGTGCATATCTCTTAACGAAACAATAATAAACAACAATAATTTAATACGTAAAATTTATTAATTAGAAATACTTGTTGATAACATATAAAAATGGTTGCTTGAATTCATTGAAAAAGTGACTCCAATGAATTCTTGCCTCAAATTTAAATATTCATTTAAATTTTTTATCTTCATAACAACTAATTGATGCCATTATTTTATAGTATTTCATTAAATATATTGTTTTTCTGTTATTTATATGTTTTATTTGCGGTTTTGAAACTAAAAATTCTTCGAAATCACAAAACATTTTCAAAGAGCAAAACGTGAATTAATTTTGGAATTTAAAATTTAAAAGAATGTTTAAATTCCCTTAAGATTGTGAGAAATGCGTGAGGATCAAATTGTAAAATTGTACAATCGACAGTGGCGTAATGAAATCATTGTTGAAATGCAAATGGGTCTGAAAAGATAACAAGAAATGTATAAAATGTCATAAATGGTTTCGTACAGTATCTGTTGACGTGTAAAAATGTGTTGAGAATTTTAAAAAATACGTTCTCTTTAATTTTGATTAAACAAACCTGTGTGAAAACTTGGGAGAAACCAATTTTCTTAATTAAAAAGATGTTTTTCTTAATTAAACTGGGTATTTTTTTAAAAAAATTTCTTATGGAGATAAATAAACTACAATAAAAATTTCTACTATCCTATTACACTAACTGATCTTCCGCTGTGCATTAAAGAGAGTGCGGATGTTCCAAACTCGGCGACCCTCCCTCCCTCATTACATGCGTAGAATTTTTTTGACATTCAAAGCAATGTTTTTTTAACCCATACTTAATGAAACTTCAAAAAATTATGACTAATTTATGCTCGATTCAAACTTCAGAAAAAAAGGAATTATTTAGGCAATAAATTGCAAACAATAACTTCGGATACGTGATGAATTTGTGGAAATAATTCAAAAAAAGTATATTCGAAAAAACATGTATTCTTTTCTAAAAAGTTTGGCTTGCAGAATTATCATATATTGTGTCCATCAATTTATCCTGCTTGAAAATTACTGTGAAGAGAATTCAAGTAAAGAAAAAAATATTATATTTTCAGTGGAAGAATAAAATCAGTAATTTTTTTTGGAGACAGAACATGAAAATATTCGTAGAAAAGTTGTGCAAGGAAAATGTGCTTCAAAGAATGAAATATGACATAAAAAATAAACAAGGAATAAATTAAATTATTTCTTTCATGTTCTACATTTATTCTAGTGGAGGATTTCGACAATTTGACGCCTCAGGCGTTACATTATTCTGAAACCCCCTTTGTATGTAATTGCATTGATCAGAAAGTAGCATAAACTGAGCTTTTTGAGCTTTTAAATTCTTTTTACACTTATTTTATTTATGTAATATTATATAACAAATGAATAAAGTTGCTATCGTTTATTTTCCTATTTTGTTCGAATATTTTTGATAATAAAAAAATTATAACATGACAGTGACCTTTGCTTTTTTTTTCTAAATGTGAGGGACAGTACAGCACACAGGCATTTAAGTTTTGAAACTGAAAAATTATTCTTGACACATTTATTAATTTAATTTTTATTTAAGTTTCTAAAATAAGTTATAAGAGTATATTTGACACTTAGTTTTCCCTTTCATCTATGTACGAGATCTTCTGTACAACCATCCTTGTTCTTTTATTTTTTTTCTTTCATTTGCCTTCATCTTATAATTAAGAAGCATTTCCAGTAACACAAGTTCACATTTTTTTTATTTTTATCATATCATGAATTTCTCCGTCAGAAATCGAAAAGGAATATATCCTGAGACCAAAATAGCCATCCTGAAGAACCTTTTTCCTAAATATCGCCACTTTTAAAGATTGATAAAGATTAAATCCCGAAATAAAATATGAAATAAAAATCGTACATTTTCATAAACATCCATAATTGTAGCAATATAGAAATACTAAAATTATTACTTTAAAATCTTACTAATCTGATCTTACATGGTCATGCCAAAATCTGCAACTGCCGATTAAAAAAAATTAAAAAGTAAATAGAAATTATTTGCATCCGTGACTTTAATGGTCAATTCTTTGGCTCTAATAAAGGTTGGTATTCCCCTAACCGAGTTAACAGTAATAAAAACTTCACTCTTTAATTGACGGCAATTCTTCAGCTATTGAATAATTGTATCCATTTACGTGATTTTGTTCTACAATTACAAAATGTCTTGTTAATACAATAGAATATAATATATATTTTGATGACAGTTTTTCTCCGAAGTATATTTTTTTATTCTATTTTTTATTATCTATGGTGGAAATAGTTAGAAAGAATGATGTCTCAAGATTTTTGTTGTTTTTGTTCTCAGTGTTTTTTAGAAAATTTTAACTGGTAGAATTCAAATAGTTATATTTCTCTTACTTACTATGGAAATTTTTAAGTAAGAATTCCTAAATGATTTTTTTTCATTTCAAAATATTAAATGAATAAGAAAATGTCAAGATTCAAAATTAAAATTATCAATTCATTATTTATTTATTATTTATGTTATAAATTACGTCAAATTTTTTAAAAAAAATACAACTATATGTAGAAAGAACTCTCCTTGAATCATTCAAAAATATTAGCGAATAAACATTAATGATAGCTGAAAAAAGCATTTTTGATTTTTAATCCTTTGGCTATGAATTTTCAAATTCTTTTCCTTAGTAATCGCATAGAAAACGAAGGTACCAATTTCTGCATTAGACAAATCGGTTCAATTTTTTTTTCAGTCTCAGGGGCTAGGTCATGAGGGTCACATAAAGTCTTCCCATCACCACAAAAAAACTTTTAATTAGAATTAATTAAATTAATTTTAAAAAGTTAATGTGGTGTGCATTAGCATCCAAAGAGTTAAGAACTGTATTTGTGCGTCCTATACTTTAAAAATATTCGCATATTTTGAAGCTAATGGCTCCAAAAACTCAGAAAAAGAAAATCCGTTGAGATTAAAATGATCTAATGGAAATGGATGATAATAGGAAACGATAATACTCAAAAATCTCTACAAAACAATTTTTTCTCCTCCAATTGGGGAGGAATGGATTTCGAGGATCTGCAAAAAAATTTGAAATAAGCTCCATAATATTTGCATATAATAAATATCCGCAAATCTGAGAGAAGGCCAATTTTAATTATGATGCATTCGGAAGCACTATTCTTTCAGATCAAGTGAATAAAACACAAATCTGCATTCGCCCCCCATCATTAAAAAAAAGCATTTAGTTTGCGATGGTATACCATATCAACTTCAGTTAATAATATTGAAATCATATGATTTTTGCTAATCATATTGAAATTTATTTCGAACAAACGGTTTTTATAATTCGAGGTGGGTTTTTTCCCCAATATTTTATAGTTTTTTTTTTATATCATAGGAATTTTTCGAATATCACTAATTTTGCAATTGTTTATTTTTGGTTTCTCCGTACATTTATTTCCCCCATGATTCGTTTGACTCTTCATTTTCTCTCTCTTTTTTTTCCCTCTCTTGAGAAAAGAAGGGGGGAAAGCGTGTGCAAGTCTTCTATAAAAGAAAAAAAATACTGCCTTTTCAGTATTACAATATAGTTTTTGAGCCCACCCCCATATCTCAAGTTCCGAGGCAGCTGCCTCCACCTAATCATTGTTACCTAGTACTTAGTGACTAATACAATGCAAGTTATTTTTATTTTTCCATTTTACGAGTCCTGTATTTTCTTATATTCAAATCTCGAATTGTTATCTTCAAAAATTGCGAAATTTTGACTAATCTGGAATTTAAATACATTTTTGAAATTACGTCAATCTGTCGCTTTGTCTGTAAATGTGATAACTCAAAAACACAATGAAATAAATGAGTGAAATTTGATATAAAGACTAACACATTTGCAGTATTTTTACCAAATTTTTGAAAGAAATCCTTTCAGATGAAGTCTGTATGTCTCAAGTTTTTACGATGAGTCATCTAATTAATAATATCGGGAAACAAAATTTGTATTTTATACACATTTTTCTCGACCGATTGAAGCAAAAATTTAGTACACTTGCTGTTACAAAATCACATTTCTTAACCGTCATGATTCGATGCTAATGAAAACAAGGGTCAATAGAGTGTTGACAGATTTCAAAATTGTTGGGTATACACAGTTTTTAAATTGCAAATGAGTTAAGTATGTATGCCACATTTTATATATCTAGCTCTTTCTCATCTAATAGCTTTTGTGTTAATTCGTATTAGAACAGCTGTATAGGAAAACAAACTTCTTCTGAACGGGTTTTGCTCTCAATTGAATACAAATGCGTGGATTCGATATGAAATCTTATACCAAATTTCATCCGCCCAACCCAGATTGGTTTTCAGATATTTTTTTCACGGAAACTATCCAAAAATGTGTTTTTAGTCCTCAAGGAGATCTGAAACACTAAGGTGAGTCAAAATTTCGAGTTCCAATTTTTTTGCGATTGCATTTTCTCTTTGCCTCATGCAGGAGATGGAGAAAAATAAACGAACAGTATTTAATTGCACAACATGTTCATGGATATTTTTCTTTCCGATTATTTTTAACGATGACAATAAATGAATAGTAATTGCTCAACTCTGTTTACAAAAAGAAATATTTGTCAAGACACCTATGCAAATAATGCATTTACACATGCAACATTTGGTACATCAATAGTCCTAATGACGACTAGCCTGAATTTTAAAATTTTTCTTGGAAATTTTTTATTTAATATTTCGTGTTATTTCTTATGTATTTTCATTTAATCGCCTCTAGTATATGTAGAAAAAAGTTAATTAGTTAAAAAAAACTGCTGCTCTAAAAAATTGTTTTTACCCCTAATATAGTTTACTGAATTTTTTGAATTTTTTGACTGTTTTCGAAAAACAGTACCTATTTCTGAAAACTTTTTAAAATCAAAACCAAAATTCCTGCTTCCGGCATTCTAGTTCCGTTATCTTTAGAAGTATTTAAACATTTTCCCCAAAATTAACACAAAAATAATTAATATATCTTTTTTCATCGATTTTTTAATTTATTATTTTTCTAGCTGGTTAAAAAGTTTTACTTCCTCATTTTTTTAATTTATAAAGTTTTTACATCAACATTCTCGTTTAGAATCTCAAATTCTAAAGGAGAAATATTTCTCTCATTTCAAATAAAAATATTTCCAAAATACCAGAATAAATAAGGAAACTGAATTTTAATGAAAGGAAAGAAACTGTAAATGTAGCAATATTAAAAAAAATTTCAGGGGCATGTGTAGATGTAAATATTTTAAGTGATCGGCAAACTATTTTTTGAAGTATCGCAAGATTCAATGATAAGGTGCTGAGCTGTTCCGAGCGATGCCGAGTGGCGGTGCAGTCGGCATTTCGGGATGATGCTTTGAGCTCTTTTTTATGCAGCAGGGATGCACAACTTTTTCAGGACGAGGGGCCAAAATATGAAAAAGGATTATGTCGAGGGCCAAAGCAGCACGCGAATGTTAAAATATGTTATAAACGTGAAAACAATGTTTGCTTTTGTGTCAATAAGTATATGAATTACAACTATTACTTTACTTATTTTGCTCATGCATATATTATGCAATAAATAAATAAATAAAACACAAATATTATAAATATGATTTAAATACTTTATCTCCAAAGAAATGATTCATGCTAAAAATGTGACAAACTTGAAATGAAATAACGGAAGAAAACTTTTTGGTAATTATGCAGAGAACACAATTTAAATTTTGTGAAAAAAATTAAAATCAAAATTAGTAAAAATTAATGAGACTGAATATTTGAAGTTATTGATTTTATATTGGGCTTAATATTGGTTGTGACAATACGTAGAACAGAAGGAAAGTTCTCATCTGCTATTCTGTTTCTCATTTTTGATTTGTTTGAATTCATCAGTGAGATTGTTTGCTCACAAATGTAAATGTTGCCAAAGAAAGTTATATATGCAGCTGCATTTTGCTTTAAGCACGAAAATTCCTCGTGTAAGTCTTTATAAAATTCTCATATCAGTTTTTCTTTAAACTGATTTTTGAAAAAAAAATCAGAATTCTGCAAATTAATTAAGGCTAACTGCATACTCTCATCCACTATATTTACATCAACAGACAATGAAGAAGAAAATACATCAAATTTTTGTTTCGCGCTTTTCAAAATCTAAAAAAACCGAACACAAAATGCATTACGCAAAATTTGAATCTGATCCTCATACTGGATTTTCCTGTGTACAAATTTTTCACGCCCACGAGCTTCTCCTATACGAAAACTCGTACTCGCAGGTACCTATGAAGGGAGCAAACTGAAAAGCTACGTAATAAACTTAAGCTACGTAAATAAACTTAATGAACAACTACATTATTTATTCTAATGTAGAATCGTTTTCGTATCAGGTCCCCCCCCCTTTTATTTGAAAAAGTCTCATTTCATTTTAAATTAATCTTATTTTATCAATAACATTTACGGGCTACCTTCAAAGGCTACGTGGGCCAATTTTGGCCCGCGGGCCATAGGTTGTGCATCCCTGATATACAGACTAATACTAATATATCTTATCTCGATTTTCTTGAAACGAAGGACATCTTTATTCAAAAGCTGTTTTTGCCTTATTTCTATCAAAAGGTTGCAGTCAAAATTTTATGCACATCTATGATATTGAGACGCCAAATTTTAATTGTTCAAGTATTCTCACTCTGGACTGATTGAATTCAAAATCTGATTCACGTTAGTGGCAGATATATATATATATTCAATTTTACCCATTTAGGTAAATGTATTTTTGAGCTGAGGTAAATTAAATTTCTCGCCTTCAGTTTGTTGTAGATTTCTATCAAATTTGTTGTAACGTCCTGAATAGATGCCACAAATTCGATAAACGTTACAATAAATACCATTATTCCAAAATGACACAGTAAACTTTTATGAATGTGTTTGAATTAAGGTTTCCCGGAATAGCATATAAGACTTATATATATATATATATATATATATATATATATATATATATATATATAATATAAATCGGAGAAATCAGAAACGTAAACGCCCGGTGATTTTTTTTCAGGATTAATAATTTTATTATTGTTTAAATACTTCTTATTCATAAAAAACATTCGTTTCATGCTTTTTCTATAATTTATATGTGAAAAAATAATTCAATTGATTCCAGAGAAAAAAGCAACTTACCATTTGCATAACATGTATTATATTTTAAACATAAAGCTGTTTTTATCGCTATTCCTTTTAGAAATCGTTTGCTTAAAAAAACTCCCATCGTCCCTACTCTGTTAACTTCAACTGACTCCTTTAAAAAATTTGTAAGATGAAAATGTTATATTTCCTCGCAAACTAGGTTCGCATGAACTTTTTCCCAAAATTTATTTGCCCTTCTGGGAAGAACAATGCAGTTTATAAATAGAGGGAAAGACAATTTTATTTTATTTCGTGCTGGCGCCTTTCTTAAAAAGTGCAAAATTTTATCCTTAATTGGCTTTTGTTCCGCTGAAAGAATGCTCACCATCTACCTTGGAAATGAGGCGAAATGCCTAATGAATACAAAAAGCATACAAGAGAAATTTTATGTGCGCATCGTCACATTTCTCATTTACAAGAATTTCGCAATTCTTTTTACCTTGTAGGAAACAACAAATTGGGGAGGGGGGCGACGATATTCTTTATTTTATTTCTTTATTATTATTATTATGAAAAAACATTCACTACAAATAAAACATGAGAAGAACAGTAGAAACTTTGTGAAAATGCATTTCAAATATTACTAAGGCTTAATAATCTGTGGTAGCAGAAATGTATTTTAATTCCCAACATATATTAGTCTTGTATTAATTCTGAGATGAAAATTGTCTTAGTAAGAATGCATAATGGAACATGTGAGGCTCTGAATATTTAATAAATGAATTATTTACTAGAATTGTTTAAAATTTATATTTCAAGAAATCTGGTGGCAACATTTATTTAGTGAGCCATTTCGTGATTATTTTTGTCTGGAGCCCATTAAGGAAACTCTACGCATCATCGACCGTTGCTTTTTGCTTCCTCGTGCAGGAAGATAAAATCGTCAAAAAATCCGATATCAAGGAATGTTCATGTTTCAAACTTTCTTGTGCCAGGGCAACACATTATGTCTGTCTGTGAACACGTAACTCAAAATCTCTTTGAGTTAAATGGATGATATTTGATGTCTTTACAAAAAAATTTATTAAATTTGTATCAAATTGTAGATGAAATCCATTAACTAGTAGTATTTCTGTCCAGTTATCAGAATGCAAGATAAAATTACAATTTCAAAATAAAGATAAAATTTAGTACGCAGATTTGGCATCTAGAAATCGCGTTGCATCCTGTCTGTCAAAGGGCTGACTGTACGACAGCCAGTATTTGCGCTTGTATGTGAACGCTGACATTCAAAAATGTTCCATTCAGTAATGTAAATTGAGTAAAAATATATACATAACATAAATAAATGAATAAATATTACAGTCTGTGAAATACAGGCAAGAATTGTTGCATAAACAATATTTTAAATGAGAATCTGCATTTGAAATTCTTCTGATTAATCTGCTTGCTGACCATATCATAACTTTCATGCAAACACGTCTGAGAAATTTGCAAAAGCTCAGGAGCAAAAGTCAAATTCTCGCCAATAAGGCGTCGATTAATGAATCGATACTTTTAATCCGATTGATGCAAATATGTCTGAAAGAAGATACACGTGACAAAGGATTGATAGACTTAATATGAAAATGAAGGTGAAATATAATTTTGAAAATATTGTTTTTGCTGAAAGTGCTGGAAAATCTATTCAAAAATTAATTTTAAAAAAAGAAAATATTTATTAAACACAATTTATTTGCTTCAAATTATAATTTAAAAAATCTTTAAGATCTTATCATTAAGAAGTAATGTTTCTTTTACGCCTTTTCGTCATAGACTCCACCTTAATACAGAGTGCTGTAATTTTATATAATTGCCACCATGTAAACTCTTTCAATCTCCTTAGAAACTTTTTCAATTCTTCCTTAGAAAGCGTCAGAATTTGGATAGTTACTCGCTGAGAGGAAAGCGAAATCTCATTTGAAATTATCTCGCAATATGTAAGTATTTTGTTTGCATTGATAAAAGAAAAAATTGGGATAAAAGCTCTTTTTTTAAAAACTATTTGATCCAAATTAAATCCCTAATGATATCTCTAGTACATATTCACTGTTAATTCTTTTCACACTCCTAGATAATCTTTCTTATATCCATTTCAACCATTCTGCTTGAAAATATAAGTAACTTTATAATGGCGTCTCTGTGCCGTTATAATGTGAAACATTTTGAGCATGAAATAGATCGAAAAAAGCACCTATATATTGGATGTACTTTTTCTGGACATGATCAAGATGAGTGCGAAACATTGCCAGATGCGGAAGGGTTTGTTATTGGGGATGTCGTCGATGTCGAGGCGGTGGTTACTCTGCTTTTCCTTTTGGCTTGAAGATGAGAGATGACTGCCGAGATGCCAGCCCACGTCTCTTCACTGGTGGGTAGGATTTCTGTCCTGGGGAGGAGAAATCCGAAGCGGCCCCTGTCTCTGAGCTCCACCGAGAAGCTGTTCTTGACCCCCGCCACGTCATACACCCAGTCAGACGCACTGCCACTGGTAGCATCTGGGAAGAAAAGCAACGGTAAATTATAAAAATTAATTACTCCATTCCTGCAGTATACCACAGATGTACTGGATGTCTAGGATACCTTGAAAGTAACCATTGGTGACCGCTGGCCTTGGCACTCACCCTCTCCAGAAGGTAATACACTTCATCAACAGAAATAGATAAAACCTAGCTCCACCCCCATTCCTATACAGTGTATAGCTGAATTGTAAACGAAACTTTAAGAGCGTATAAAATACGTATAAAGAAACCTTTTTTGTACAACAATATGAGATCGGAAATGAAAAGTGTAAGTGCAAGTTAAGTATAAACAAGGCAGAAAAGGCAATATCTACGATACTCCAATTGGCTCTGATGATCACCTCGTTGATAAACCTCTAGTTTCTGCAGCAACTGTTCGTGCAACGCCCTAAAAAATCACTTGTTAGACATTCATGGTACTGTATTGGTGTTGGTAGTGCTACATTTATACACTCTAGTATAACATAAGTAATACAGCAGGGAGTGGAATTTACATCGAAAACCCTCATCACAGAGTCTCTTTATTCCAACGCAACCCTGACTTTTGCTATGTCTTCAGAAGTGAACTCTTCGCAAATGAGATTGGCCTTGATGCGGTTTCTGAAGAGAACTACTTTGGTGATGTCTGGATCTTGTCAGATAGCCGCAGTGCGCTTCAACATCTCAAAAATCGACTAAATGCCGGAGATCGTACAAGTATTTCGATCCACAATAAGCTCAAGACCATCTCTCAACATCACCAAATACATCTTCATTGGTTGTCATCACATTTAGACATCCATGGCAACGAAATGGCAAACAAACTGGCCAAAGATGGTTGCTTTCAAAATACCCGCACTTCTACCAAACTGACTTATATGGAGATTTTTCTCCTTCAAAAAATCTGCGATCAGAGAAGACTGGCTGGTTCCTCCATCAAACAACTGGTACAAGGGGCTTAATCCAGGTTTCTTTCTTTCCATCTCAGGATATATGTCATCCCATACTTGAATTTCGTGATTTGCCAGAGGGCACTTAAAAGGTCTTAAGTTCTCTGGGCGAAAGAAATCCTTTCTCCTTTGTCCTAAATGCCAACTCTTTCAGGCAACTCCCTCTCACATCCTTGACCTCAATGTAGGGGATATTTATTCATCTCCTTGGACAGTCACCGACCATCTCAGAGTCAACAGTTTATTTGATCTGGTCTGACGGAGTCAGACCATGATGGAGATAAGAAGAAGAATATAGCATAAGAAAAAACCTTCTTTTCATTTCCTCGGCATTTTGGTTTCTTCAGCCAAAACTTTTCATTTCAAATCCACATTGCTATACAAAATAATGCATTTTTATACGAATTTTACCTACACTCAAAGTTTGACCCACGGATTCAGTGACACCCTGTGTACATAGGCGAAGCGAGAGCTCGTTCTTCCGTTCATTTTACTTCCATTCATTCAGCCATCCCTCGGTGGGAGGAAGGAGGGAATGGACGAATAAAATTTTTTATAAAATTCTGAAAAAGAAGATAAAACATTCGGTTTTAAAGATCGTGTGAATTCTCTCATCAAACTTTTAATATACGATGCAGTAAATTTTGTGCTGTGCTCTCTAGTTTAACCCTTTGCACTTGGAAAAGTAATTATCCATCTAATACAACGACTTATTTAATACTCCGAAAAATAAATGTCTATAAATGTTATAAGTTGAATTTTTCCAAAAAAATTAATCTGGAGCATATTGTGAAGATTATTTTCCAAAAGGGTGTACTATCTTGAATGTTGAAGGAGAAGGACCATTCAAGTGCAAAGGGTTAATAAGAATCAAATACACATTTTGGCCTTCGCCCTTGACCGATTTGGTCCAAATCGGTCAAGGGCGCAATTTTGTATAGCAAGGGCGAATCGGTCAAGGGCGCAATCAGTCGCAATTTTGATTTGAAGATCACATAGCAAATGGATGCATAGTCCCAATTATGGTACAAAGACTGCATTTATGTAGCTTATTGATATATCACAATTATACGAGTAAATAGACCCACAAACGGGCAATAATTTCATTGATTTAGTCACTAATTTAAACATATTTCCATTTCTGCAGATAAAAATATGTGCTCTTTTTTAATTTTGTTTTTTCAGGTCATTGCATTTCTGAATAAACACTTTAAAATAAGCGCGTACGGAATCTTTAATGGATTTAGCCTGAAATTCGGCGCAAATATCAGTTTTCCTACATCCCAAAATTATAGTATCGCTGGTTCCATTTTGAACTATCATGTTTGCAGAAAGGAATTGTTTCAAAAATGCACTTTTCAGATTTATAGAAGTCAAAACAAGGATTTGCCTATCGAAATCTTCATCGGATTTTTAACAGTTTCAATACTTTTATTTTTTTATACTTCACCACCTCTGAAATTGTGAAACCAAACAGAATTTAAGAATTACCTATTTACTAGGGAATAAAATTTTGTTCAACTCACTTCATAATATAAATGTCTCTTTGAACAATGGAACGTTCAAAATATGAAAGTAAATTTCTGTGACGAAAAATGTCATCATTCCCATTACAGTAGTATCTTGTGAATGACGAAACATTTTGGCATATCCATTTAACAGGTTAAACTAGTTTCTAAAAGCAAAATTCGTAAATGTTTGAAATTTTAGGGTGAAGTAATTATCTAATTATTGTGTTGCTTCGAGGGAAATATGGAAAAGGATATGGGTAATCAAGAAGCCAATTTTGGAAGCACTATTATAATAAATATTTGGAATTATTTTATTGTTATTTATTTGTGAAATAACAAAAACAAAAAAAAAATAGAAAATACTCTATATATTCAAATGAAGAGAATTTCATAGCATTCTCAATGTTTCTTCCACTGAGCTAAGTTTTATAGCATTGTGTTCAAGACAGTTATAATCTTATTTTTCGAGCAGCATGGAATTTCTTAAAAGACATTCATCTATGCAGAGAAAGACGAAACTTTTTCACAAACTCTATGGTCGAAAAATGTTTTAATTTAACAACTTTTGTAATTATTATTATTATTTTAATTTTTAATTTTATTTATTGGCTACTTTAAATTTGAATTTTTTTGCCTTCATTCTATACTGATACGCAACTGACTTTCATCTACTATCTTCTTTCGAAAATATCGCTTTTTAAATAAACTTAAGCCACCTTAGCCTGGTTCATGGTTCTCCCTTTTGGAACCAAAGGATTTCAAATTAGGAACCAGATTTCACCGAAGAACTGTCGTGTAAGCGGGTCTACTGCGCGTTAAATTCATCAGGGTCAGCGTTCTTCCGCTAGTGCGGTGTAATGTCATTTAGAGTAGGCGTGTCAGTTCAGGTGTCATCCTCGTCATCTGGCTGCTTTCAAACTTATGAGATCCGTCCCAAAATAGCCCTTGTATTGCTTTAAAAACGGGACGTTAATATAGCTAAACTAAGCTAAACACACGAAATTATGGAAGTGAAAAGAAATCTTTTCATTTTTATCCCGAACACTTTTTATTTTCTAACTAACTAAAGATTCAGGGGGTTACTAACAAAAGATTCAGGGGCATTTGAAATAGCTGAACATTAAACACAGGGAGGTCTGCGAACATCCCCGAAATAACATGAAACCCAGAAGAACGTGCGAACATCCCAGGAATGACATTAAAACGAGGGAGGTCTGCGGAAATCCCCGAAATATCATTAGACACATAAGAGTGTGCTGATATTCCAGAAATAACATTAAACCTAGAGGAGTGTGAGAACATCCCCGAAATAACATTTAATGCAAGGGAGCGCGGGAACTTTCTGGTCATTGACAAACCCTACATCTGAAGAGGCATGCATTTTCTGCAAATTCCCGTGCCACACCAGGCAGAGGGCATTGGACAGGGATGCTGCATTAATACATTGAATACAAACAGATATCTAATTAAAGGTTATTTTGCGTTTTTACTCTATAAATTTTCACCATTCTTGATGAAAATCAGAAATGTCGTATGTTCATTTCTTACGCTTTGAAAATTACCAGTTCCTCAAGCATGGGGGACAATCATACAGCTTCTGATTCTGTTGAGAATTTATACATAGCTATGTTTAAATCTATTCCCTGGGTCGTATTGTAGCTGGAAGAGTAACATTGTACTTACATAGAGTTTGTGCTGAAGGTCCGTATCTGTAAGGCATTCCATTTGCTGCCTCTACCGCTGTAATTGCCACAGTTAATAATTCCATCTGTGAAGAAGGTATAAATAAGGGAATACATTAGTTCAAAAGTAAACTAAAATTGTAAAAGAGAATCTATTTCACAGTGGACATCGCAGAATCAAATTTTTCAACGCACTAACAAAATTTTAGAAACATAATTATTAAATCACAGCTTCAATTATTTGTAAATAATACATTTCTGAAAGAAGACGAAATAAAGCCGGTTTTCTGGCGCAGAGGTAATGCATCTTCCTTGTGTTCTGGGAGCCCTGGGTTCGATTCCCGGTTCGGGCATGGCTGTTCTTCTGTGTGCTATGTGTGAATGTGCCCCCATGTAAAAAGGGGTTGTGCAAGTGAATGCGGTGAATGTGTATCTAAGTCTTACTCTTGGCCCTAGTTGGCGCAACTTCAAAAGAGAGAGAGAGGCTCCTTTCGGCTTAAATCTGCTGCTGTATCAGCGGGGGGGCGGCTTGCCCAATATGGCAAGTTCCATAAGTAACAACAACAGACGAAATAATGACATACAAATGATAACAAATTAAAAAGGACCTCTCACGCATTGAAGGTAAATGAACCGACTCTCCCGAATGCACATGGAGAAATGACCGCGACAGCATTGATAAGAATTCAGCTTGGATCCTAAGAGCCACAACCACTGATAGACAAGGCCTCTGCGGTTTTTCGTGACGTCAAAACGAGACGTGATACTTCATTTATCTAATGTTAAGTCTTGCGCCTAGAGAGTCAGGTGAAATTATTTTTCACTTGTTAACAGAATTTCTTATGCATTCGTATCATGCAATTCAACACACGTATATTGTAGAATTCCTTAATAATTAAATTGGGGCCATTTTCCATATCATACTGGGGATACGGCGCTTGGTATGTATTGCCTTTCTTGCATTATTTGGATGGCAGGTTCCCCGGTAGGTGTATCTCCTTTCAGTTTAAAGCAATTTGTGTAAAAAAAGAGAATGCAAAAATTTGTTGAATAATTTCAAAACAACTCCATATAAAAATGGTTTTATAAATATTTGCTGCAGCGTCAACTCCAAGTAAAAAATACAAATAATATATAATTCTATTGGCACTTCAAAAAATATGAAATAATCTTTGAAACACAAGAGCTTCCTTTGGCAGCCATTTAACTTATCATATATGTATTTCATCATATTTTGTTAGAAATAGCCTTACTAAATTAGTCAAGCTTTCATTTCTTTCCAGCTTTAGAAGAGCTTTTCAAATTATCATTTAACTTTTTACAACAATTATTCAGTAATGCATTTATTGCAAACCAAATTGTCATTCTATAGACATTTTCTGAATCCTGTCCTAAAATACATTCCCATTAAACATGCACTCGCTCCTCATTCACTAAATTACTAAAAACTATCTCTGCTGCTAAATACTTTTGATTTTCAAAAATTCCTCTTCATGTATGATAAACAATTTTAGAATTATATTATAAGAATATAAAATTACATTTACAGTGTTTTTGTTGAAGAATTTCAAAACAACTCCGCATAAAAATGGTTTTATAAATATTTACTATAGCATAAACTCCAAGGAAGCAATAAAAACAATATTCAATTCTACTGACATTTCAAAAAAATAAGATGATATAAATCTTAGAAACATTAGAAGAGCTTCTTTTGTTGCCGTTTAACTGTATATTCTATCATTATTTTTGTTTAAAATAATTTTACTGAATTTAAAGTAATTTTGAGGTAACAAAATATAACCAGACTTTTTGAGAAATTTATATGCAAGCGGGGTCATTGATTAAAAAGATGAGCGGGTTATCATTTCAGTGGAGTACTTTTTACTGTGCCCATTTTGAATAAGGAAGGCAGATGGCCCTTCAATAAATGCAATAACATCGGTTACATTCTCTTGGGTTATATTGAAATTATCCATAAAACCATGAATTTGGAAAACAATATCTGAATTCAGCAATGAATTATTTGTTTCATTTATGGAAATTGATCTAATATTTCAATTCAAATTGTTGATGTTATTTATTTTTATTGATAAAGAAGAAATATTTGGAATATTTGACAGACTTGTTTTTCCAAAAAAAAGCTGAAACCTCCAATAAATAATTTATTACGACAGATAATGCAATTTCAGGACCAGAACTTAAGTCAATGTTCACAAATAAAATCTGGTTTTCTTTATGAGTGATATTTCAGAAATGTTTCAAATTTACTAACGAAATGCACTGCTTCAAGATTTATAAATTACTTTGTCTTATAGCATTTCTCTTTTTTTCTGTTATTCTCTCCTAGAGAGCATTTTCTATGTATTGTAGCTCCAATTTTCTCTTTTTTATTTTTGAATTTTTTACCTGTGAAAGGTTAAAGACGAAATGTAAGGGACAGAATTTGGCATCTGAGATGGAATTTCTCTTGTAGCTAGTCTGAGATATTTAAGAGGGATACATAATAATTTTCCTAATTTAGAATCAAATTAACTTAGTTTAACTTTCAACATTATCAAATCCAAGTATTGTTTATTTGTTCTAAATGTATTTTGATCTGAAATGTAATTCGTAGACCTACAGTAATGGAAATTATTCGTATATATTGTCTTCCTTTCATGTTTAATTTCAATAAAGTAACAAATATATAAAATGAAACAATAGTTAATCGTATGGAGAGTTTTTATTTGGTTTACTCTGAGGTATCTATCGCTATGTTATAAAATAAAGTTTAACTAGATAAATGTAATTATAGAATGGCTATATAATATAAACAAAACATATAAACATAATTATGGCAAATATTATAATTATTATTGACAATAATACTGCCTACATAACAGCATTTTATGAAATAATTATTTTTATAATGAGCTTGATTAAAATCAGAAATAATAGATATTACAGAGCAGTTGGAATAAATGATTTTTCCTGCTGAAACATTTAGTATTACTTTAAAACAGTTAAATGAGTTTTCCCTACTATGCCGCATCGGATAAAATCCATCACGATGTATGGCACTTAAACATTTCTTTTTAAGTCTCCCTCTTTAGCAAGGGAAAAAACATCGACCCTTGAGCCGCTCCTATGATTTCCTTTACAGTTTGGTACGCAGCAGATTGAAGGTATTTCTATTCCTTAGTTTTAGTAAATTCCAAATGAATTTTCTTTCAAACAACAAAACACGCTTCCTGCCTCTCTAACACGAGAATGATCACTGGCTAAAAAAATGGAGTGGGATGGGAAGAACTCCTTTCTAATCAGCGATGAGGGTAAAATTCCTCAATCGGTCCCCCAATTCCCACCTACTCGTCATCTCTTGGTGCGACGTCATGACTTTCTGTGACGTAAATGTTCTGCCCTTATCTATCGGTGGCTGTGCCACAGTGCAATTCTTCCGTGAAGGGCACGTTCCGCCATTGGTATGGGGGGTATCCACCCTCCACACAATTTATATATCCAAAAGGGCACGGAAACCGGGCTCAATTCTGGAAGTTTCTCATCCCCACATCTGAACTGCCCTTCCTCCCAGAAGGACAAACAGTGAAGGTAAATAAAACATGTTAAAAAAATCTATTCATAAATAAAAGTGTTTGTATTTTTTAATAATTTCCTAACATTTTGTCACCTGTATTTTCAGTAAAAAGAATTGTCTTATTATCAATATTATATCCTTTTATGCCTCTAAGAATAGACATTATTGAATAATCGATAGAAAACTAGAAAATTAACCTTAACTACCAGCTAAAATTAACGTATATATTAATCATCTAACATAGAAAACTAAAATATGAAAATCGTTATACGATTTACCATCGTTTAAGAATTTCAAACAGTTACTATCACAATATAAAGAAATCAAAACTTAAACCTACATGTATGAAGTGAATAAAAAAATTGAATAAAATACAGAAAGTTACAATGTTTTCTTTCATTTGTTAATAATAGTCGATAGTTTTTATAGCATAATAATAGTTATAATAATATATTTATAAAGTAATATAGTTAAAATAATAAAAATATAGTAATAGTTTAACAAAAACGCAACCTATGAGAAATGAAAAAAAAAAGTTTCTGGGAACCTTCTGAAATAAACCGATTGCGAGTGATCTTTCTTCAGAGTTAAGACTAGTTTCGGAACTCTGGACGCTGAGCATGAAACTTACGTGTTCGTCAAAGTGAGGAGCTTTAAGGGTGGTATATCCATGGGGTGTCATCCAGATCTGCGAGTAGGAGTGCAAAGAAAAGTAAGCCTGCATCCTGTCTTTCAAGGTCATCACGCCATCCCGGATAGCCGAACTCTCTGCCTCCGAAAAAGGGCGGTCTCCTTTGTAGATAGACGAACAAGGAGTAGAACTGGTGCTGGGACCTGTGGATGAAGAGTGGAGCTGACGTGACTGCATAGGGATTTAAGTTAGACGATCACAACTCATCCAGCGTCCTTCCAAAATCATCAAAAGCTGATCAATTTTGGCATAATGTGGATTAAAAGGGGTTGATTTCGTTCAATCTTTATTTATGTTGCCACCTGAATGGAACATTCACAGAATGAGGATGGACAGACGTCCAACATGGAGGACTTAGCCTCACAAATTACTTTAGCAAGACGTCCACCTGTGCAGTTGGTACGACAAGGATAAAATAGCGCAAATGGATGATTGAAAAAGGGAATGAATATGGATCGTCGGCATGATCGGAATCGGATATCCTGCATTCCACAGGAAAGGAACGATCATGAATGTCTAGCTTTATGGTGCATATGAAATACGATCGGCGAAGGGAAACTTCCTCCTTGTTTTTATATTACATGTATTCATAGGCCGGCTTTCTGTCACAGAGGTAGCGCGTCTTACTCGTGTTCTGTGAGTCCCGTGCTCGAGTCTCGGTTCGGGCATCGTAGTTCTTCTGTGTGCTATCTGTGAGATGTATGAATGGGGGCCCCTTGTAAAAAGGGTCTGTGCAAGCGTGTGTGTGTGTTTCATCCTCATATGAGCTAGAAGTCAGACTTCTGCCCTCGGATGCTCAGGGGTCCATACCCTCAGATGCAATTGCACTCCTCTTTCCGTGGTAAAAAGCGGACACGACATCATCATCATCATTTGTTCATAGAAGCTGTAAGAAATCTTTTATGAAAAATAGCCTCTGATTAAAATCTATTGTTCAGTACGACGTCTTATATTCTCCGGAAACAAAAAATGCAATGATTGTTAACGTATATAATATGATTAGCAAAGCAAACACTTCTGAAGGATTATGAAGGTTATACAAATGATTATGAAGTTTCATATATATATGATTATGAAAATTCATGTAGTATTGCCGGTTTTAACTCGACCAGTTATAAGACGGCCAGTAGGCAGCGTGTGGATGAAAGAACGGATGAAAAAATGTTCTGTAACTGAAAAGGCAAGTAACTGACCTGAGGAGACAGTAACATGTCGCTGTAAAAATTTATACTCTTTCATAGATTAATTCAGACATTTTTTTTTTTGCTTTTTGTTGTTTCTGATGCTGATCTGCTTTTACCCTTAATCATTTAAAAAAACTAATATAGATCACTTTTGTGAAACGAAACATTCAGGGACGTCAAAATGATAACTTGTAGCTAAGCATACAATTTCTGAATCTATCGTATGAAATTGCTTCAAACATCAATCAATCTCTTTCGAACGTTTCAAACATAACCGCTGCCTACTAGCCGTCATAAACTGGCCGGGTATATATTCATATGTATATGAATTCTCTGAAAGGGGGATGAAAATTGATTTACGTTTGAAACTGTTAAATTGAACTATGTGTGATTCATTATACTGCTTACTCCTAAAACCTTCCATTGTTGCCAGCATTCCGATTAATCATCCATTGGTGATATGAATAGATATCAAATAATGAATTTAATTAAAATGAATTCCTTATCTGTATCTTTCACTTTCAATAATTATGCATAGTATTAGAAAGAGAATTCAGGATAATAATAATCCCAATCACCCACCCACTAGACACACACACGGGCACTCAAATGAAAAACAAAAGGAATTTCGAATAGAATCTGAAAAATTTATAAAATTTTGCATAATGTCAAGAAAGGGATAGTAAAAAGTTGTCCAATATTAAATAACTATATCGACTAACTCTAAAAGGAGGGGGTAGGGGTCAGTCAGACCACAGGGAGCTGACTTCAAGCAGATTTTAAATTGCATTCATAATGATAAATTTTTCAAAAAAAAAGTCATGGAACTTTTAAGCTTGTTTGTTCAGTGTATTAGTATTAAACAGGGTCCTTCCTATATGGATTTTAAGAAGACTTTTAACTTCTGAAATTAAAAGTGTTAATAAAAACGTTTTCTGGTTCCCTTCCTTATAAGACTAATAATACAATCATGTCCATAAATTAAGGATAATTCAGAGTCACGCGGAAATTGAACTCTAAAATACATATATCACTAGTAAAATTACTATACAATTCTTCAAAAAGCATATGCACATTTCTAGAAGCCACGACATGACACCGATAGTACGTCACAATGATGAGAGTGCAAGAGAGGGATGTATAAGGAATATAGGCAAGGAAGTAAAATAGTTCGCAAACGCTTTAAAGGCCCTTCAGTGCAAAAACCGCATATCTATGACATAAAGACGTATTTCGATGTTTTTTTACGTGGTAGAATTATCAGCCATCTGGAATATGGCCGTACTCAGCTGGAAGCATCCGAGGAACTTGGAATCACCCAGAGTATCATCTTCGGGCTTTGGCAACAATTCCAAGATGATGGTAATGTGAGTATACGTTACAGCACAGGTTGTCACCGAATTATAACGAAAAATGAGGATAAGTATTTAGCGGTTACTTACAAAAGAAACAGACATAGCACAGCCTTAGATCTTTCTCGTCAGCTCTCTTTAGCCCTTCGTTCGACAGTTTAAGGCAGACCATGTGCAGACTCCTAAGGCAAATCGGTCTATATGCTCATAAGTCTGATCGATGTGTTACACTTACTGCAACGTACTGTCGCCTGCGGCTAGCCTGGAGTAGAGAGCATGAATTGTGGACAGCATTACAGTAGGCTTGTGTCATGTTTTACGGCGATTCTAGGTTTAGCTTGCAGTCTGATTCTCGGTGAAAATCCATGTTGAGGGCGATGAATCCATGTTACAACCAAGTCCATGGTGAATCCATGTTACCACCAAGAGAACATCACTCAAATACACCTTTACGGCGTTGCAGTATTGCTTGTTTGGGGAGGAATTATTCCAGAACTGACCTGCATATTCCAATTGGAACCACGTTAGACCAAATCTATCTGGACATTCTAGAACAACATAAACGTTTGTTTCGGGGTGCCAGGGACGCAGAATTCGTTTTTATGGATGACAACTCCCGTCCTCACCGTGAAAACATAGTAAACAAATGGCTTCGATCGGAGGGCATCACCGTATGAACTGAGCAATATTCTCACCTGACTGGAATGAGTGGCACAGGCTTGGTTGACGAGTTGTAGTCCGTCAATCACCTCCTACATGTCTACTGGAACTTCGGAGAGCATTTTGATGAGTAGTGTAATAATCCCCAAGATCAGATAGATAATTCAGTATTCAGCATGCCTAGGCGTTGTACGGACTGTATTGCATGGTCTAGGAGGCATACAATGTATTAACCCTCATACCAACTAAATAATGTTTTTTTGGAAATAGGGGGAGGGGTTATAATTTGCTCCAGGGATCGCAATTTTTATTCATTATGTCAAACATAGAGTCCTTTTTTTTTGCTCTTTATCTTTGTTTAATAAATAGGCTTTCCACATAAGTCACATTCGGTTTGCTTTAGACTCTCCTTTCCTAAACTTTCATCATCCTTAATTTATAGACATGAGAACAAATGCCTTGACATCGTAGCCCTTGAAACCAGAAGAAACATGGAACTGTTGCAAAACATGCAAGAACTTACTTAGAGTAGTTATGGATATTTATGTTTGGGAGATATTTTCAAAATAAATTGGAGTTAGGATAACCGTATGAAAGAGGTATCCTCAGTGTTCCGGTACAATTCTTCCTTCAGGAAGAACGTCCATACATTGATAGGAGGAACCAGACCCGCACCTTTTTGCATACGCTCCAGATTGGCGAGAACTAACAATCGTGCCGCAAGCTTTTCCTTCTCACTTTTGTGGTGCCTCCAAAGTAGAGAATGGTGCCTAAAGACTAAAATTTTCTTACTCGATACAAATACAGTATCGGGTTAGAGAGAGAGAATCTGAATCTCCTTTTAGAAAATAAAAAATAAATACAAAATAAAGGTTATCCATTCTAAATAAAAGAAAGGATTAGTGATCTGGCTTTATAATCCAAATGATGGGAGAGTGTTTCTTTAGCAGAACATCTTTTTTTGGAGATAACATTCACGGAACAAGCATTATTTTTTAAATATGACATTAGTAGTTGTGAACCTTCTATTATATATCATGGGAAAATCCATTGGGATTGACAGAATTTTGGAAATACTTACATCCTACATTTATAGCCATAAAATTTGGAAAGAATAATTCATTCGAAAATTTTGAAAGTCACAAAAATACAGGAATTCAAATGTAACATTTCAAATTTATCTGAGTATTAAATGGTGAAACTTGTTTGAATTCGATAAATTCATTACCATTCTCCATCATATAAATACGTCCATTATCATTCTTTATGATCCTAAATTAAGCTTACTCTAATCCTAAACCTATGCGCATCTAAGCCCTTTTCACCTTCCTTCTAATTAAATTTATGGGCCTAGTAGCAGCTAATACAAACGGTGGGGAGTCATTAGTATTAGAGAAGATTGGTTATAAAATTTATCACGCCATGCGTCACCATTTCTATCCAGTTTATACACTGAAGATCAGTTTCAATGCTGGAGTGAATCATCGGTGACATTAGAATTTCTTGCTATGGGCGCTAGGAAATGATTATTACAGCAAATTGTTTTGATGTTCTGCATTTTTCTGTGATTGTTATTAATGCTTTTAATTATCTGTTGTTGTTGTTGTTAGTGTTACTTGCCATGGACAAGCTTCGCGAAAGAATCAATGAATTTTAAGCCGAAAGAAACTTTTCATGTTTTCAGGTACCACCAACTAGGGCCAAGAGTACGATTTAGCTACTCACTCATCGCAGTGACTTGCACAGCCCCTTTTTACAGGGGGGCACATTCTCACATCTCACAGATAGCACAGAGAGGAAAACCCATGTTCTAACCGGAACTCGAACCGGGGAAGCCCAGTTCTCGGGGAAGATGGGCTTTCTCTAGGCCACGACGTCGGCTTTTAATTATCATCTTGTTTATTTTCTTTTGGATTGATATATTTTCCACTTCTTCAAAATTTGTACACCAGCAGATTTTGAAAACATAGTAAGAAATTGCCAAACATTATTTTTATTAGTTTTCATTTCCAAAAGAATTTAATTTATATATTTCAAATGTTCATAATATAATCCTTCAACATATTGAACACTAGCTTTTATCCGCGACTTCGTACGAGTGGAAATTGCGATGTGTGTGTATGAGAACTGGCGGTTTGATTACAATATGAATCATCATTAAACGAACGGTATCATTATGGTGCTGTTGAAAATAATTTCGGGCAAAAAAAAAGTTTGTAGGCAAATTTTTGCGAAATGGCCGAATGTAGTGCGAACTGCAGCAATAGCGTTTCCAATCGTAAGGCTTCGATGAGTGCTGCAGGCAATTAACGGAAATGTCTATAAAAAATCAGTAAATACAGAAAAATGGAATGTACGCAAAAAGATGTAATCGAAAATAATGAAAGTAGGTGAAAGTAATACGTTCAGCAGGAAAAAACAAGTGAAAGGAATAGAAAAGTTCGGATTACAATAACATTAAAAAAATGACTGCAAAGTAAACCCTAACTAAGCGATGCCGAAAAATTACCAACCTCGCAAAGCACCAAATGGTTGTATATCAAAGAGTACCCCACACAACTAATCTAAAAACAATTTATTTACAGAATGCACTTGAATTGAAACAAAACAGCAGTTATTCTGACCAAAATGAAATCAAAGCAAGAACAAACTGAGCATGCAATTGGGGCAACACAAATGCGTGACTTTTCTACGCCTGTTAGGTTAATAAGGATTAGACATTTTTAATTTCATTTATTAGGCTTTATTTTGGTACTTTTTCGTGAGCAGGGTGCAAGCGAAAAATAGCCAAATAATGTAGAATTCCGCAACTTTCTTTCAGCGAATTTAAAGCGAAAAATCACCAAATAATTAAGAACCGCCAAATTACTTTGGCGATTTCTCATTTCGCTTGGTAAACGGAAAAGTATCTTTATTTTAATTCGAAAGATGAATCCAGAAGATTGATTTAAATCGATAGATCTTTATTTTAATAGATCTTAAGAATGAATCCGAAAGATCTATTAATTAACAATGTTTAATTTTAAATACCTTAAATACTAACAAAATAAACAGAATCGTTTAAAATAATCGGTCAAAAATATGTTAAGCCGTGTTCGTGTGTCAGTGAGGAAATAAAGAATTTGGGGGAGTAAGTTAGTTTTTAATTAACAATAAATGAACCACTCAATTAACCGGAATAAAGAGTAGTCTATGTTCTATTCTAGACTATAATCTTTGTGCCAAATTTCATCAAATTTCATTCAGCCGTTCTGGAGTTATTGACTAACATCTTCCATCCATTCAAACTTTCACATTTACAATAGTAGTATACATATAGATTCGCTAACTGAGCTTTTATTTCCTTTTTATTTTTTCTTATTGCGCAACTACTATTTAATGTGTTCCCGTCAAGGTTGGATTTCCTTCTTTGTGTACAATGCAATTTGTATCACTGTTCAAAATCAGAAGTAAGCAAGAAAATGTATTGCATATGCACACCACACCTCTTGATGTTTGCACATGAGTAATCTGGGGTTTTCGCTCATGTGCGACTAAATTAAAATTGCAATTACAAAACTCCTCTTTTTATTTTGATATGTTTTTAATGTACTAAAATCTTCCACAACAAGTGCTCTACAAAATGGTAGAAATATTTCCAATATACACTTACGATTTTTTGTGGTTCAAACATTACATCTGCTATCAGGAGACTTCATTTTATACTACATATATAGATAATGATTAGAGGTAAAATATTTTTATGCTAATGGATTATTAGTGAATTTTACAATAATGCTGAGAAAGACAAAAGGAAAGATGAAAAATTACCTCCAAAAAATATATCGAAATTTCGATTAGGATCGATACCTCGGCATATGAACACACCAGGAAAACCAGTCGGTAATGCTCTGTTTTTTCTCCACAGCCTATTCTATAATAAATAAGCGAATACATTTATGAGGAATTTCCTAACATTGTAAAATCAGCACACTTTTCATATATGAAAAATAATAACATACCCTGGGAAGAAAGCCATTTCTATATTGTTTCATTTTATTCTAAATGTTAGGGATGAAAATATACTTACCCAGTTCCAAGTATGTAGATAACCGTCAGGATTTACCAGCGGCATGATGTACCAGTCGTGACTGTCAACGAGGTCCGTGATGTAATCGTCGTTACCATAGTTGACCAACAGGTGGTTGATCATGTATAGAGCTGTTGCAGGAGCAATCCATTCTCTGCTGTGAATACCTGCATCTATCCACACTGCGGGGCGTGTGTCATTCCCCCCGGAACTGATCTGCAACCAAACGCATATCACAGTCGTATTAAAGTATTTTAAACAACGGGAGAGCATCAGGTGTACCTATAATAGTTGGAATTAGCAAGGGCGAAACTGCCGCAAATTATTATAGAATATGAAACCAGTGAGAATGGTCTCTACAAATTTTTCTCACCTACTGTCTAATGCAAGAGTTATGCACCACCCCCCACCAATACTGTGGATCTTTCATAAGGCAGAGAACGTTTTTCATGACCTTGGAAAATAATAACTACAAAATATTCATCTTTAAGGTGAATTTTTACATTTTTACTGAATCTATCGTGCGATTCTTGCTGAGTTTTATGGCGATTTATCTTTTGCATTCAGTTAATAGTTTCTAAAAATCAAATTTCTGTTTTAAAAACATTTTTCTAGCATGTTGAAACAATAATTTGCCACGAAACTACATTTATAGTCACAAAAATCGCATACCAAAATTCCTATAGTTAAGTTATTTAGTTAATGAGATATCCCCTTTACATGCTTCTTAAAACATAAGTGAAGTCTTTGTCGGCTCTCTTCATTTTTTACTTACCACCTTATCTTATACTCAAACAGCTAGGCAGACAGGCTTTCTTTTTTTAAATGTTGCTCAAATTTTGGTATAAGACCGTTTACTAAGTTCCTGTAGTCCGATTTATATTCGTCACTAATAGGCTGACTTAAGACCAAAAATGTTTTTTTCCGAAACTCGGATAAATCTAAAATGTTGAATTTTTGTATAATTACAAAATGTTCTGTATACTTCGTACATGGGAAAATAAAAAACAGAATTGCGTTCAGTGTGATTTCAGAGGAGTTTATTATCGCTCTACATACTCTAAGATTAATGACATTTTGTATAAATATGCACATGTTATAATATCTTGGGGATCTCGGTAGTGTTAACTTACCCCAAACAAAGATCAAGCCAGATACGTTCATACATGTCTTTGCTTGCATCTTTGTGAGTATGCAGGAAAGCTAAAGAAAGAGGATGTTCACTTTAATTGTGATCCAACAGTTGGCATATCTCAGAAATGGGGCAATGCTTCAATCGGAAAAATGTTTTAAATGTTACTGTGAATTTATTCTTGTATGAATCAATTAGTGTAGGGCTAAAACATTAAGAAAATTTATTTTATACTGACACTATTTATATTTTTTATGGATGAGTCCTTGGCGATTAATCCATAGCACACAATCGAACAAAAAAAACGAATTTGGGTTTCAGATGCTTTTTTTCTAGCCGACTGAAATAAAAAGTTGACATAATACAATATTTGAAGTTGTAAAATCAAGTACCAAATTTTATGTATTCATATCTTTGAGCTTTTAAATTATATAATTTTCATGTTTCTGAAAGTACAGACCAACAGACAATCAGTTCCTAGGTGTATTTTTCTGTAAATTTTGTAATCACTATTATCATGTAGATGGATAAAGATGCTCTTTTTAGAATACTTACTTTGAGCAGGTAAATGATGTTTCCTTCAAAAGTGTCGCCCATATTCATCAGCTTCGTGAGATTAGGATATTTCCTGCTAACATCATCCAAATAAGCGACTATCTGGAAAAAAAACATTAAATATATTCAAATTGATGACTTTTTAGTGGCTTTTGAGAGGTTCGACCTCCGCAAAACAATCTTTTAGAATTTTTTCATTATTTGATTATTGTTTGGATTTTGGTATTCAGCTATGAATTTCACGCTATTTATATACAGCACTTCATTGCTACTCTCTACTGAATTATGAATTCTCATAAAATTTAATCATTGATTTAAATTGATAAATAGCGAAAAATCGTTAAAAATGTAAATTGTTCTATAGAATTTTTATGTAAATTCAACAAAAGTATCATCTTAAATCAACCCAGATGTCATAGCACAACCTGCGATAGCATCGATCTGTATATCTATTTGAAGAAACAAGGTTATTGAAGTAGCTCTCGTGCGACCTAAAATTAAATACAACATTTTTATGAATTATTTTTATTTCTCATTTTCTGAATGGCAACGATTTTTATTCTGTAGAACTTACTACTCTTGTTTCTTCTTTCTTTGTTAGATTCATATATTCCCTGGCATTGCAGCACTATCCCCGTGGTCAAAAAATCGAAGGGAAGATGTTGTTTTGACCCGACTAATCAGTAAAACTCCAGGATTGTTAAACCGTTTTAATCTTCATAGTGATCCCCTTTGCCGTGACTGTTATAGAATCAATGATATTGAACAATACTTCTCTAGTGCAAAAAATATACATAGTACAGACACAAATTGTGGACTTTTCTCCAGTTAGATAAACAAGATACCTACTTCAAAAACGTGTTGTGCAAAATTACTGCTAACAAGACTAATCTACAAACTTCTCTTCAAGTGATGAAGCACTTCAACATCTACTAAGTTTTTCGACCTCATCCAGTTGTGGCCTTGCTTTGTGACTCGTCCTTTTTTCACCACTCTGTGTTGCGAGAATACTCCGTCTTCTTTTACATCTGCTCATCATTGGGACTCCCGAATATGTACTAAAGTACACCAGTGGAACTGCTTTTAACTGTTAACTGAGTGAAACTCCAATTTGTTTTTTTGTGCGTGAGTTTTATTGTTTATTGACAAGATTTTTTTAAATATTAACTTCTGGAAACCGGGGATAAAAGCCATTGTAGCTATAAATCCCAATACCTTATATCTTTCAAGATCTTTCAAGATTCATATATAAGTATCAAAAGTATCATTCTAAATCAACTCACAATAACCTATTCTTGGCTAATCTTATATTTATTTTAAATGAACCTCCTTTACAGATTACTTTTTCTCAGTTGCAATCCAAAACATTTTCAAATCTTCCTTTTTTTTCTACTCCCTTTTTCACTTTGACTGCTTAGCATTGCTCAGCAACATTTTAAGAAGCAATGCGGAACCAAAAATTCGTAGAAATCAGTTCTGAGCATAATATAACTTTTGAGTTATTTCATCTAACTAACTCGCTAAAAGTAGAAAAATTACGTTTTTAATGATCATATATCTCTAATGAAGAGCATTGAAGTGCTCTTAAGAGAATCACACATTTGATTGAAATTCAATTTTTACTATGATCCTGAATTTTATAAATAATTTGGCGTTGAATTTGTAGAATGAATATTTCTCTTAGTAATGTTCCATATGATTATTTATATACAAAAGTTACCAGTTCACAAAATTCACAATTTATTGTTCTTCAATTTCGGTAGAAAATTCCAAATTTGCTATTATTTTATTTTTTCAAAATTAACTTAAATCTACGAAATACCTCATCCAAAGGGTGATAGACGTCAAAGGCGAATCCAGTTGTCCGACCTTGCAAATGACTTCCTGGGTAATTATCTTCCCTTTCCCTTTCGATCCACCTGTTGCAAAAAGATTCGAAACTTAATGATGTATAATGGCTTATAAACAATTTGAATCTCTAATCCAACACTTGAGAGTATGATAATTTTTTATCCTAATTCCTCCATCTTTATTTATTTTTTAAAGTTCAATCTTAATTTCAGCAGTGATAGAATGCATAAAAAAATAATGCAAAGCTTTGTATCAAGGCGAGCTTACATAAAAATACTAACTAAAATAAATAAAACTAATGTGATAAGAAATTGAAGTATTGTTGAAGTTAGAATTCTAAGGAAATAAAATTGGTTTAACTAAACATTTAATTTTTTGAATTTCAAAGTGTATTACGAGGGCAAATCAAAAGGTCTTTGCGCCTATTTTTATTCCACAAAAAACAGGTACATACAGAAATTTATAAATATACGTAGTGTACTATGTACCTTATATTATTTCTCCTCACAGTCACCACACCGGTTCAGACATTTGTCCCATCGCAGCACTAAATTAGAGATCCCCCTGTGGTAGAATTCTTCCGGATGCCTGTGGAAACACCGTCGGACCGCGTTCTTGGCTTCTTCGTCCCATGGGAATCTCTGTCCTGCCAGAAAATTCTTCAGTGGACCGAAAAATTGAAAATCACTTGGGGGCAAGGTATGGACTGTAAAATGGGTGTTCCAGATTCTCCCAGTGGACGCTCATTTCCATGCAAGTCTTCACGACCTTTTTGAAACTCACGACACCACCATTGAACACTTCTCAAAAAGAATCCCTTTCCCCCGTACGTGGGGTGCATTTCCCTTTTAATTCTATGGGCGTGTGTCCCTTGCTCCATGGAAAAGGAATAACACTTCGCTGCTCATAAGCCGTCTTAACTGACTGATACCAGCGCCTCTCGGAGCAAAAGGCAGATACGGCTGGTACGGTCCAAGGAACGTTTACTGCTGCGAATGTATATGTTCGCTTTATATTTGCAGCCGTATTTTAGCTTTAAAAAATAGGCGCAAAGACTTTTTCATTTGCTATGGTAAAAAAATAGTAATATGCGATGATATACATCGAAGTTAAACATTCTTCTTGAGAACATACTACCCAAGGGTTAGCTATAAAGGGCCTCTAAAAAGTGCTGTCGGTCAGAATATAAAGAAAATCATGGGAAAAAAGTGTCTTTTTTCCACCTTCAAAGTAACATCCATTGACCACAATACTCTTTTGACATCGTTGGAAAAGCTGTTGGAATGAGTCAGCGAAGGTCTTCTTTGCAATGGGGGTTCCCTTGGGGCTGGGAAACAAAAAGAAGTCTGCAAGCACGAGATCGGGCGAGGACAGAGGATGTGCGAGGACAGTTATACATAAAAGAGTGCAGTGGGAATTCGGCGCAATTGCGTAACGATGCACATCTACGGGTGAACGCGTTGGACCTCTTTTGTCCAGTTTGTAACTAAATTTGGGTGAGCAAAAAATCTTGCGCATCTTGTTACATGGCGTCTCACCATGTGCGCATACGATTGTCCAAAATACTCACTTGCGTTGCTTTTAAGGCAAGCAGCCAGTCACGGAACTTTTTAGATGCATCTTGTATGTGAGAAATTTAGTAGCTGTAGTTCCATCGATCTGTTGTATGAGATTTTCAAACAACTGCTTCACCCCCATATAGTTCAGCTCAAACATCTGCTTCTAAACATTATGGCACTGGGGCATCAATAACTGTATTGTTGTAGAAATTAGAAAAGATAATATTTTTTCATCTGCTCCCGAAAATTTATTATCTTCGATTAGTTGAGGATATTATTTAAATGATTGATCGAATGAATGATTTTTTGCTTGTTGGATGATTTTTTTCGTATCTGTTAGCAAGTTATATCTTCACTGATTAATCAACTCTTGATTTTTGTATTCCCAACGCTTTTGTATTATCATAGATATGAGAATTTTTAAATGTTATTTTTTACCCATACAAACACAAAACGCTTTTGTTCATGCATCAATGGAACTGCAGTGACCTGGCACTAAAGTTTCACCTTCAGAACCGGAAGGATCCAAGTTCGAGGATTCCGAACATTCCGATTCCGCTGCAGAACAGTTGTGTAAGCGGGTTTAGAGTACGCTAAATCCATCAGGATCAAACGTCTTTCTTCTGGTGTGGAAGTTCGGGGAAAGAGGTGCCAGCTCAGATGCTACCCTCGTCATCTAACTATTTTTCAAAATTATGAGATATGTCGCAAAATAGGCCCAGTGCTGCTTTAAAATGGGACGTTAATATAACTAAACTGCACTCATGCTTCTGTGTTTGCATAAGAAAATTGGTTGAAGGAACAAAAAAACATGTACGGGCACAGTGAAAATATTCGCTGATTTTATAAATAAGCAATTCATTTTAAATGCATTGGGGGAATGGATTGTTTTTTGTTTCCTAAAGTAAAATCTTTTACCATTAAAAATCTAACGATAATACAAATAATAAAATTATCCTCTCGTCAAAAAAAAATCAAATTTTTCCGAAATTTCACTGGCAGCTTCAATAGTTCTGGACTTAGCAAGGGGAAATCAGTTATTCTTTAACTTATGACATCTTGTTGAAAAGTTGGCATTGACACTCCTGTCGGTTTTCCACTCGGCCAATCATAAGACGGTCAGTAGGCACCGCATTCACAATTTCATAAGATAGATTCACATATTCCATGCTTGGCTATATTTTGCCGTTTTAGCATTCCTGAATTTTTTTCATTCCTTATCGTATTAAAAATGGATATTTTCACAAAGAAAAATTTTAAAATAAAAAATAAATAACGCTCACCGTACCTGAATTTGGAAAACCATAGAAAAGAAATGGCAGATAAAATGGGGGGAGGACTTCACATCAGAAAGAACAAGCATCAAAAAATATCGGAATTTATATATATGAAAAGTGATCAACTTTTTCACTCCAAAAAGACGCAAAATTTGTCAAACGTATGCGCAATAAGAAAAAGAAAATAATAAAATGCAATACAGCGGCTTGTTATTGTCCCGTCGGGACATCGACTGAACCTAATTTTTCAGCCTTCCTGCACTGCCCACTGGCTGTCTTATAATTGGTTGAATGTAAACCAGGTGTCACTTTCATGCTTTCTTTCTTTCATCCCCTTTCTCCCTATTTCCAACTCTTAGAAAGCATTAAATGAAAGAATAAAATAGTAGAAGAGAGGAAAATAGAGGAAATTCCTTCTACCTCTGCACCAACTGAATATGCCTTCACATTCCTGTTTACCGACAGAAATTATAGAAATTTCTATGAACATTTTAAAACTTTCTACAATTTTAAGCATTTCTCTAGCAAAGATTCTTGTCTTTTAACATTGCGCCTTTTTCTCAACTCGGACCACCGAGAATGGAAGGAGAAACTTTCCGGGCCCGAATCGAAGAGTGTCGGGCAGCATCGCTGTGAAATTATGGATGCAAGAAAGACCCATCACTATTGTAACTCGGAGTTCGATTCAACCTCCCCTTGCTCGACTGATGAGCGTCAGTCCTTAAGACAAGCTCCCACCTTCCTTTCCGAAAGAAAAAAAAACTTGAAGATTTCAAACTAAATGTCTATGTTGCATTCTTAACACTATATATTCAAAAGAGTGCTTATTACGTATTTCTCATTCTATCATTAATCTTGGCAAACCGGTTCGCCAGGATTAATGATCTTTAAAATTTTCTTCTATATAACTTGGTAATAAGAATTTTCTCAGCAAAATATTTAATCATCTCTTCTTAGGTTTGAATTTTAAGTTGAAAAGGAAGGAATTGCATTCCATTTTAATTATTGATTTAACCCTTTTGTTCAGATTGAACATGTTTTTTAATATGCTTACAGAAAAGAGAATCCTCCGGTGTGGAAGATTACTTGAAGTGAATAATGTTTTTTCTTGTAATTAATGCATCATTTAAAAGAATTATTTTGTTTTTTTTATCATTACAAAATTCTGATTTATTTCAGAATGATTCAAAAGACGTGAAAAGTACTATTTTATTTCTGCCAACTAATGTACTTCTAAAAAAAATTATGAATGCTAAAAACTTTTTTACAACCCTTCATTCGAATTATATTCAATTAAATATTCCTGTCAATTAAACATTTAAATCAAAAGCCCTTTCCCCTCTTCTGCTACTAAATCTGATCGAGTTATGAAGTTTTGAATTCTAATTTTTAAGAAAATCAACAATTTTATTAATCCAGGTTCTTCAGTCATAGGGGTGCTCTTGATACTGATCAGCAAGACTTTTATACAGCATTTTCCTCGAGAAGGTGAATGGAATCATTTGAAACCTCAAGTAATTATAAAGCAGTAACCTTCAGACTTAAACAAATCTATCGCAGAAGATAGATTTTTTAAAAATTAATACTTCACAAATATTTTCACAAATATAGCACACACGACAAAAGGCCTGTATAAAAATTTAAAATTCTGCAATTCTTCAGAATATTTATTGACTCAAATAACATAAAATGAAAATCATTTCAATCGCTTTTTTTTTCGTGATTGAAATACAGAAAAAATACTGAAATCGTCAATAAATTTCCTCTCCATGTTTTACATTTTCCTGAGTTTTAAAAAAATAATTGGAAAATGTCTGTCTGTCCATCTGCTTCAATGATGATTCAAAAAGGCTTTGAACTAGACGAATAAAATTCAATATAAGGTCTATAACAATTTTTTAGATATCTCTAAAGTTTTGAGAAAATCTATTTTACAGAAGTCCATATGTCCAATTCTTCAACTTTTAGTTGAATTGACGATCATTGACAAACGAAGAGAGCTTGACGAATAAAAGATATACAGATTTAATATCTATTGTGAAGACTTCCACTAAATTTGGTATCAAATCTAATAAGAAACTGTATAAGGGAATCGCTATGCTTTTAAAAGTATGTGAAAACCATGACTCAAAATTATATCAATCATATCTCGATATATTTATTCCACTGGTGTGGTATGGAAGTTTGAAGAGAGGGGTCAGCTGAGAGGTTGTCCTCGTCCTCTGGCCTCTGTTCAAAATGACGAGGTCCTTCCCAAGATCGCCCAAATGAGTCTTTCAAACGAGACGTGAATGTAACTGAGCTAAACTAAATTCAGTATATTTGGTATGTGATTTTATGACTGTAATTCTGCGTTAAATTTTTGCTTCGTTCAGATGGGGAAGTCATACCATAGTCTTCGACCTCTCCCCCCCCGAAGGCACACGGAATAAACCATAAGACTGAATGACTGAATCGCTGCAACAAAAACACTGGCGGGAACTGTGGAGGAGTCCTAAGGGCCAATTTTGTCGAAGAAAATAATAAAATAAACATTGATTGCGTTTAAACCAAAAATCCATTTTCGGATACTGTTATATATATTTCAGTGATTAATCGCAAAGCTCTCTCCGAGTATCTGGTGATGGATTCAGTGAAAGTGTTAAGACGAATTAACTCAAGCCAATGTTTAAAATGTGCGTCACTTGTACGCCGCAGTCGGTCACGGTGCTTTCTGGGATGACATCGGTATTCGAGAGCACGTGAGAAAGTGACGCGGCGAGCTCCCCCGCCGGTTCTCTCTAAACACACTTATCGAATTCCTGAATACGTACTCCTCCAGGTCGTCTGTAATTGTATAGAATTTCAGCCCCATGTTTCGAAGAGAACTCTCCAATTTCGTTGAGCCTTCTGGAGGAACGTGAATCGTGACGTTCTGCATCTCACGAGTTGGCTCCAACCAGAAGTCCACCTGCGGAATAAACGCAAAGTAACTTGTGTTCAAAAAAAATGTCTTTAAATTGTTACATAATTTGTAATTCTTAAATTTGGAAGTGAATTTCATTTAAAATGCGTTGTTGACGAGAAGAGACAAAAACAAAAATTTGTCCTCTTTTCACGACAGATAATCTTTGAACTGAAAATGCACATCCAACAGGTTTTCCTTTAGGTCCAAAGAGAAAATTATTCAGATCATTTTAGTTCATAAAACTTTAATATAATTGTATTTAAAACTGTTGTAATATGCCATGTGTACTATAATATGCCTTAATCATGTTGCAATATGCTGTGTGTAATATGCCTTAATTATGCTGTAATATGTCACATAGAGTATAATGCATAGTGTGCGAGCCTTATCTACTTTTCGTATCTTACTCGTAATATGCCTTATCCTACTTTTAAATGGCACGACTTTTCAAGAAAGGAACACCTGCCATTTGCTAAAAGAAATAGCAACCTTCCTATTTCCGTCATTTTTAAGTAACTTTTAAATTTGTTGAATTATTATTAAAAATTCCCTACAGAACAGTCGAAATTCACAATCATGATAAAAGATATTGCTCCAGTTAACATTGATTTTTTTGGGGAGCGGGTTAGCCTGGTTGGTAGAGCGTTGGACTCGTCCTCCTTAGGTTACGAGTTCGAAACTCACCGGCCAAAATGTTCCCCAGGTGTATGACCCTCGTTAGATCTGTCGGGGTCACCAAGTCCTCCATGTCGAGAGTAGTATCACTGGGGTTACTAGGTCAGAGGTGATCGTTCTCTGTTCCAGCTCTAAATTACGATCTGAGATGAATGAATATGAATGGATTAATGAATCCACCCCCTAAAAAGGGTGGTGAAGTGTGTGTAGCTGAGTCGTACGCTTGGACCTAGATGGCACTGCTCGTAAAACAAAGAGACGCATATCTCCGGCTCAAAAACTGCTG
Source organism: Argiope argentata (assembly GCA_026289955.1). Lineage (NCBI taxonomy): Eukaryota > Metazoa > Arthropoda > Arachnida > Araneae > Araneidae > Argiope > Argiope argentata. The sequence goes on along the minus strand of JAOUZG010032936.1, from coordinate 6,195,491 downwards.
ATGTATCAGCAGGGCTTGTCCATGGCAAGTGCCATAAGTAACAACAGCTCGAGTAATATTATTTTTAAACAAAATGTTGTTGCAGGAGTGTTATCGTCATTATACCTACTTGTCATTGCAGTTGTTTTCTTTCCTTTGTACGTGTAACATGATTTTTCTCTTAAAACAGAAACTCTGTGCTGATGACTATCCTGTGTTTTACTTAAGAGACAAAGATCGATTATGCTGAGGATTATCTTCATTCCCAAAGATTCCGAATAATAATTTGTTTTAAATAATAATTGGTGCGTAGAACAGTTACAGCAGGGGCATATCGAACCGAAAAATTATAGCAGTAGCATGTCCAGCATAAACGGATACCTTTATTAAACTCCCAATCTGACATTAAAAATAGCAATCGCTACGTATTGGTCATTTTGTACTGAAAAAAAGAAAATGCTTTGCATCTGTGACAACTCTGCATCTTTTCCCTCTGACCTACGTCGACTCTCTCGTGAATTTTTGTTGAGAAGAAATTGAAGAGGGGACCTTGCTTCAGGTCCTTCCTCCTCACCTATTTGATAAAAACCAAACGCAAATTCAAACAAATCACATAAGATTTATTGCCATGCATCGTCAGGTGTCGTCATCGTTATCGGACCGTGGTTCAATGTTACGAGGTCCGTCTCAAAAAACACCCTAATGTTGCATTAAAACAGGAAGTTAATATAACTAAAACTAAACTATTGCCATACTTTGGATCGACCGCAATTGCAGAGTCAACCTTTGCATTACAAATAAGTTGATTTTTTTAATGTTTTTAAGATAATAAAAAATAATTTTAAAGAATCCGGTCCAAACGTATTTTACAAAAAAAAGGGCATGTCACATAATTGATGTTACAAAAAAAATTGTATCGTTAGAAATAAAAATGTACACTGATTTCAAAAAGGCATAATTTGTGCTACTTATGAAAGCATCGATAAAAATCAACAATTTAAGTTAGATGATAAGTAAAGGCAGATAAAAAAAAAAAGGTGCCTTGGCGTACCTCCGGATCGTCCGTGAAATCTCGAAGCGCCTTCACTTCCTCTCGATTGCGCGGAATCATTCCGATTAACCTGTGACTGGAGGAAGAAATAACTGCTTAAGAATGGCTGCGTGGTACTTAGAGCACAGTATGCAATTCTAAAAGTTACAATCTCGAAACTTGGACGTCTTCATTCGAAACTTCGGTACTTCAGAAAGATGCATTTTACAGCTGTATTTTCTGTGAAACTTGAGTATTAACACATTGCGTGCGGGTCATGACATTTCTCATTTTCATCAGGCGGGGAACGTTGTGACTGGGTCACAAGATGACTCGATTTTAGCAGACGGAACATTGTGGCCCCATCACGAGATATCTCGTTTTCATGTTTATTCGCCTGAATCGATGCATAGCCAACCTGGCAAATATTTTTGTTACGATAACATGGTAACGAAACCTTGTTCATTCTTATGACAAATGATTAGGAAAATAACTGAATGCTGACATTCCAAGCGGGTGGAAACAATTGGTCAGTATAGCCAGTACGTCGGTAGATCTGTGCTGATCGTTTTACCATACCTTATAAAGTGTTTTATTATAATCATGTCAGAACATGATGTTGTTTTGGGAATGATATTTGTGGTATCAACAAAAATCCGTTGTCGAAACATAAAAAAAACGCAGGCGAAAAATAAAAATTTTATTATCTGCACGAGCATCTCAAAAAATCAGTTTTTAATATCGTTTTGCCATTGTATTTATAAAAGCTCTGATTCAAAAGTTAACTTAATTACTACAGCGAATAAACCTTGAAAAATGTCCTTTTGAGCACGTGATTATATGAAAAAAAAAGGAAATGTGGTATTTTTTCTAACAATAAATGCAAGACAAAGTTTTTTTTATTGTTTGCCATATTAAAGTGAATAATTCAATGAAGCGATTAAAATAAATAAGAATAAAATTTAACTTTCACGAGCACTTGGTGCTTGGCCGTTCAAAAAATTATGTTCTGACATGATATATTGAAATATGCGTAGCAGATTTCCTTTTAATCTTTTTTTTTATATATTTTGTTTATTTCAAAGTTAATGTTTTAATGTGTAAGGAAACAACTTTTTAAAATGCAAAAAAAAATATCATATAATAAATAGAGTAAGAAATATATAGCAATATTTAAGCATACTTTATGTAAATAGACTACCAATTTCAAATTCAAACTTTCACTTGCTTATTACTTGCCAAGCATTTAAAGCGTTCAAAACTATGTGGACCCAGGAAGAGCGCAATTTCTTAAAATAAGTCTTCAGAATTGACTAATCTGAATTTTCTGAAAGTTTTTTTTTTCTTTCAGGTCTGAAATTTGTATATTTTACAATGTATCCCTTTCTTAATAGTAAATCACGGTAATTCCTAATACAAGTTAACCTCTCCGGTCCTCCCGGTGGCATCTACCACCGCGGTATTTTAAGTTCTTCGTTTTCATTTCTTTTCCAACCTGATGGTGGCATTTGCCAAGACTGACTGGTTCCTATACCCGTTAGATGAAATTAAATGTGGTTGCTCTCTTGGTGATCTTTATCATAAATTTCCGTCATTTTTTTATTCCATATTTTAAAAATTCAGGCTTGAGAGGGTTAGGAGAAATGAAAATATGCTTTAATTAAGTTGAACGATTTCGTATCTGTAAAAACAAAAGCTATGAATGGATTTTTTTCTTACTTCCTAACATGCAGGAGATTAAAATCTTTTACTGCTAAGTTTTTAATGACAACAAGCAATTATCAGCTAGTTGATAAATTTGATTAAATCCTGACTTCATACGAAGGAGATCGTTTAGTGATGACATTTTTTTAAAAAAATGGTTTTAAGATTTCATAATATTTAAAATAATGAACGATAAATCAAACTTTTCAAAACCTAACTGCTTTTTGCGACATTAAATAGCGTGAAAGCAGATACTTCTTACTGTTTGTTTGGTTTTTCTTTTTTCACTATTTTTGAAAATTAATGAAACGTCCGGGTATGAAAAAAATGCAACTATTGGTCCTTCAGAGTATGAATAATAAATTTAAACTTTCACTTTGCACTTTATACAGCTTATAGATGAAGTGGAATCCATAAATCACATTCGAAACTCCTCGTAAAGAGTTCCTTTTTCTCTTCTTAATTGCAGTCATTTGTGGTCAAAAATGGTGTTACAGAAGATAAAGCAGTCCTCAGTTTCCTAGCGGGGCTTTTTCCCTTCTTACTTCAGGTTATATATTTTCAATAAGTGGGAAATATGGGTGATTTTTCTGACTGAAAGTTATCATTGCAAACTAAAACATATAAAAAATGCCGTGCTTGAATTAACCTTTCGTATAATAATCTTCCTTTGATTTATTTAATTAGAACGACATAAAGATTACGAGAGGGAAAATTTTCTTGCCGATAACTTACCCTGTGAAATTCTGGAACGCATGTGCACACAGTATCCACGCTATGCACATAATACAACATCGTGAGAAGATTAGATGCATCCTCAATCTGAAACAAGAAAGGACGTCCGTTTAAACAAGCATGAGTTTAACTTCATTGAAGGAGAATCATTATAGTTTTAGTAAATAAATGAATACGATTTCCTTAATCTATCTTCCAATAAGTTATAGCTTTCTGCGGATTGAAAAACATTTTTTTTACATTTTAACAGTTATTATCATTTAGTTGACTTTCCTATATGCCGGGTATGTATCGATTTCACCATTTTTGCACTTTTAAAAAGCAATTAGGTTTTCATCAATGCTATAATTCAATTTAAAAACTCTTTGGAATGCGTAATAGCTCAAATATTTCATAAATTTACATTGGAAATCAAACTACAAAATGTTATTAAAAAAGAAGGTATTTGATTAGATTGCATACAAAATAAAACAATATAAGTGGTTAAAAACAGAATATTTAAGTTTATTAATTTGCAATTTTCCTTATTTTTAAATTTTTACTAAATTTTATATATTATAAGGAACATTGAACTGAATTTTTGATTTATTTTACGACCAACCATGTGATTAGAATAAATAAAAATATGATTAACTTTTACGAAATTAACGTTTCTTTCCGTTTTCGATCTTTTTGTACATTACAGAAACTTCATAAAGTGTTGCGGTATCACTGGCGTAATGCAATTTCCTGATTGTTGCCCTTTGATTATTGGACCTGGGAAACAAATTTGTACTATTAAGCCGAAGAAAATGTCTTGTCTGGATACTAATTTCAAATTGAGTTGTATGACAAACATGATTCGAAAAATCATTCAATATTATAGAGAAGATATTTAAACCTAGAGCTTTAAGTCGTTGTTACTTATAAGGTAGCAGTATTCACTTCGAAGTAATAAGCCAGAAATTAATTCAAAATAAATCGAAATATTAATGTACTTCCTCAACAACTTTGGAATATATTAATATTCAAAAATAAATTTTTAAACCATTTTAAAATCAAATAATTAACTTTTAAGTGATATGACGTTTATTTAGATATATTTTTTCATTAATTTCAATAAATTTTATGCTTTACACAAGAAAAAGTAAGAATTTGAGAGAGGCTTTTTGAATACAGCGTAGTATTTCCCCACTGTATTCAAAATCTTAACCACGATAAAGAAGTACAGAAAATAAATTTAGATTTATTATTTTTTATTTGTTTAAAAAGAAATAGTGTCCAAAAATAAATTAAAATTAAAATGAAATCTGCTGCACGTATTTCAATGTATCATGTCAGAACATAATTTCCTGAACGGCCGAGCACCATGTGCTCAAATTCAATTATATTTTTATTCATTTTAATCGTTTCATTTAATGAGTCACTTTAGTACTGCAAACGATCTGAAAAACTTTGTCATTACTCTTTAAAAACATCACATTTCTTTGCATCAAACATCACATAGCTTCACATCAAACATCACATAACTTTTCATTTATTGTTTAAAAAACGATCACATTTCCTATTTATTTCATTTCATGTAATCCTGTGCTCAAAATGACATTTTTTAAGCTTTTATTTGCTGTAACAATTAACTCATTTTTTTTAAATCAGAGATTTTGTAAATGCTAAGGCAACACGTTATTAAAAGCTGACTTTTTGAGATGTTCATGCAGATAATAAAATTTTTAGTTTACGCCTACGGATTTTTTTTATTTTTCTCTACGGATTTTTGTTGACGCCACAAACCTCATTCTCAAAACAACATCATGTTCTGACATGACAATAACGAATGCTGGATAAGCATAAAAAATATTAATAACATTATTTTTAAAAAGAAAAAATCTCTTTTGAAAAATACTTGCAAATAATCAAAAATTTGATACAATTATATTGAAATACTCACTTTAACTTCATTGAAATTTTAAAAAATTAACTTATCTCATAAGAACTAAACTTTTATTTAATAGTTTCAAAACAGAAAAAGGCTATTCATCTTTATATTGATTTAGCTTATTCGCATTTCCAATGTTTAACAATTCCTTTTTCAACTATATCAGTATTTCATTTGAAGTAAACATAAATTTAAATCAAATTTACAATTGAATGCTGTATCTTAATCAGGTTAATGCTACAACAAAATTCTTTAATCATTAAGCACCATAACAAAGAGAATGAGCAAAATGGAAAACTTTCTCTCTATCTGCAATCTTTACACTGGAAAGCAATGGTAGAATAGATTGATATCTTACTTGCAATCGCAAACAAATCGCAATGAAAATAAAACAGTCATAATCATACGGCCAATAAAATGATCGTGAGCATGATTCCAATGGTGAAGCATATAATACAAGAAATTGACAATAATTCCAATAAAAACTTTTTTAAAAAAAGCTTGTAAGGCTCTATTTGATGAAATTTCATGTAATATTTTCTTCATAAATTATTCATAGACTGATAAGTACATTATTATTTTACTGAAGTACATTTAGCTGCCAAGAATATAACTTATGACTCATTAATCTATTTTAATATTCAAAAAATATTTTTAAGACACATTTCAACTGTAATTGAAAGTGAGAAAGTTTTCTTCTTGTCCAAATTATCATTAATCCATAGACGTCTTTTTCTTATCTGTTTTGAAAATTTCCACACTGCCTTAAAATCATCAGATAAAAATTTTCTTTTGTCTTATATACCTTTTAGAATTATTGAAAAATGCATTGAAAAGAATGTATTCTAAATTAATTGTGGTGCTGCCCTCTACTAGGAAAAGTTATAACAAATCATTTCATTAGAACTATGGCAGGAATCTACACTGCCTGCGCTTTCCAATTCAATCTTGCAACCAAATTTCAGAAATTTTCTCATGTTTAGTTTTGGAAATTGCATATTTTGAAGAAAAGAAACGGGAAACTCTGAATCTAAACAATAATTAAAGCAGAAAAAATGTCCTCTTATAATTTTTTTATAAAAATTCGTGTCGAATAAGTATTTAAAGTAGCAGGATTTATTCATTAATAGTTTTTTGTTAGAATTGTCAACCAGTGAAATTTTATATTTTGCTGAATTTCATTTTCAGTAATTACTTTTATATTTAAAAAGAAATAAAATGAAAGGATTAATTATCAATGATAATAATATGAACAAAAATGTTAGTTTTTTCCTTATTTGGAAATGATTCAAAAAGGCAATTCAACTCTTAATTATATAAAAAAAACATTAAAACATTTAAAAATAGTAAAAAATCTTAATAATATCACAAATTAGTAGTACTTATAAAGGTTTTGAAAATGCAAGCATGCATACAGTTTCATAACATTTTACATTGTGATGTTTCCACGCGTACGAAGTAGCAGGTAGTGATAAATGTAATTAAGACAATATATCCTTCCCGTCACACAGACGATGATTTCGAATCCAGTGCAAGATTAGTAGTGAGTAATTTTAAACCGGGGGACTCAAAGTGGGTGAACCGTATGCAGAATAAGTATTCTACTAACTAAACTTATGTACATAAATTAAGGATAATTCCTAGTCACGAGGAAATCGCACTGTAAAATACTTAAATCACCCGTAAAATGATTGCAGACGTCTTCAAAAATCATACACAAATTGCATGAAGCCACCAGAGGACACCGATGGTACGTCACATTACGAGAGCGTAAGAGAGTGGTGTATAAGGAATAGAGACAAAGAAGTAAAATTATTCGCAAGCGCTTTTTAAGACTTCCAGTGCAATAACCACATAATTATGACACAAAGGCCCCATTTCGATGATTTTTTACACGGTATAGTTATCGGCTGTCTGGAATGTGTGCGTACTCAGCAGGCATTATACGAAGAACTTGGAATCACCCAGAGTGAAGGAACGCCAGGTACCCGTTACCACCAAGAGAGCACCATTGATCACTGTTACGGTATTGCAGGATCGTACGTTTGGGGTGGAATTGTTCGTATTCTGGGTTCCAGTACTGACCTGTATGTTCAAATTAGAACAGTGGCAGGCCAAATCTATCGGGACATCATTCTGTATCATGATGTACATTTGTTTCGTGGCGCCGTGGACGCAGAATTCGTGTTTCTGGATGACAACGCTCATCCTCATCGTAAACGAGGGCCTTCGATCGGAGGATATCAACCGTATGGATTGGCCAGCATTCTCACCGGACTTGAATCCAGCAGAGCACGTGGGAGGCATGCTTGGCAGACCAATTGCAGCCCGTCAACCACCTCCTGAATGTCTACCGGAACTTCAGAGAGCATTGCTTGATTAGTGGTGTGACATTCCCCAACCTCAGATTGATAATTTGATACTCAGCAAGCCTAGGCGTTGTACGGACTGTGTTGCATCGTCTGGAAAACATACTATGAATTAACCAACCATGTAATATTGGTTTTTGTAAATAGTTTTTTTCCTTTTTGTAATTTTTTTAAAGAGTAAAAGATCGCAATTTTTATTAATAGTAACAAAAATATAGCATTTATTTTCACAAATTTTTTTGTCACATTTGTTTTGTTGCTAACTCTTTCTTTTCCTGAATTTGCCTTATCAGTTTATGTAGTTACGTACGTATGTATATATTTCGTATTGTTATAATAAATACTTTAGACATTTTAGCTCCCCATACTTACTTCAGAGTGTGTAGTGCCATACCTTGGAGATATTAGAAGTAGTCCGTACCCTGGAAAGGTCTGTACACCCCTACCAATAGCTATATGCTTTTTATTTGGACATCATTTAAATTATTATGATAAGAATTTAGAAAATTCTCTCTGTAAGCATACAACTCACTTCATTTAAAGTAGTTTTGATCAGCAAGAGCTCCGTTTTTACTATCAAACAAATGTTTTAGATTTTTCGAATAAACATCTGTGCGTATTTAGAAAAAGTGAATTGCGGGTATGAAATTAAAATTACAGAATTATAAATTATCAACACAGATACCACCCTCGTCAATTGACAGCAGTTCAAAATCAAGAGGTCCTCATTCATCCCAAAATAGCCCTAATTTATTGCTTTAATTGCTTTAATTTGGATGATTAATATAATTAAACTAGCTCGAAATCTTACGTTCTAAATCTTATAAAAAGCATTTATTATTCATAAAGGAATCATTCTTAATTAAAGCATGAAAAATTCTCAATATTTTTAAACATATTGTTTGACAAGTAATCACACCAATTCCAAAGCTCCTGTGATTACTTTCCCATAGAACTTTCCATTTAAATTATAATTGAACGGTGAAAGGCGATTTCCAGCATGCGCAAACTTGTAGGGGTGTACTTATTTCAATCTCAATATTGTTTTGAGATTGAAATATTGGTTTATATTTGGCGAAAAAGGGCTCATTCTCTTTAGAATTATTGCTGAGGCGTGATAGTCATATATCAAGTTCGGGATTCGAGGGTTTCCTCTTTGGACACGATTCCTCAATCAGATCTGACAAGTTTATGAGAAAAATTATTATTTGATGAGGCATCGAAAGTAAAATTTCCTGCTGAGAAAAATTTGATGAGAAGTGTGTAATTGACGCGGTGTTAATTCAAGCGCCAGGCTCACCGTCTGATCATGGCTTAAAACTACAAGATTCGTTCGAAATTAGACAGCATGCTACTTTAAAGGTTTTAATATACGATTAAAGAAAAATTAATAATCGTTAATTTTATTTTAAAGTTTTATGACACAAACGAAAAAAAAATTGTTAAATATTAATGGATTATTTGCAAGATCATAAATCGAAAAATGAGCATTAACTTTGCTTGTTAAATATTTCTGGTAATTAAGGGATAATTTATTAATATCTAATTTGTGAATATAATACCCAATATATATTTATCTTTCTAATCCATTGTTAATTTTCTTGCTATATAGAAATATAAAGAAAAGAAAAAGAAAGAATTTCGTTATTTGAATCTTTGTTTAAAAATACGAATATATAATGCATGTGGTAAATGATGGACAACAAATATTGTATTTAAACTATCCATATTTTAAAATACATCAAAATAATACTTATAAATGAATATAATACATGCAATTTAAGAACATTGATATTCATAAACAATTTTTTCTATTTCTGACCAACATTTTTTTCACACAAAACTTTTATTGCTATTATTGATTTCTGAATAGTCTTAAAACAAACTGTTCCCGAGTTTTTCCGACACTTTAAATATAAATAAGACAAAAGATAAAATATTAATTAACTTACTCCTCTAGAGTGGCAGCAGCTCAGACAAGAGCAAGGAAAATTTTCGAGTCTTCACTTCTAAACTCGCGCGATGAGGTGCTGTCGACTGGTGAAGGTATTTCAAGTTCTTTACATCTTACTTTTTGTCACCCTCCCTTATACGGAATTTTTTTATGTACCCTAAAGCCTCGCGGTGACCTTAAAAACCGGAAGTGACCTCAGCCGACCGAAATCGGAAGCAGGGGGAATGTCGTCTGCCAATTAAAGCTAGATTTCGCGCTTTCTGTGAAAGTTGCCAGTGACGGGATAAGTTCTCGTTTTCGCTCCAGAACGGTGGTCAAGTAGCACACTGAATCATTTCTTATAAATAATCGCAAACCCTCAGATTATCACTTATTGTATCTGAATGTGGGTGAAAAAAATATGTCACTTGCAATTTGTGTAGCTCAAGATCTTATACAGTAGCATATAAATGTTTGATTCGGCTAGGATTAATTTGGTTAGAAATGCAACTTGAAAAATTTCATCAGTGGCTGCCATGCTTGCCTTTTTTTAAAGCATTAGGAATCAACTATCAATGAAAGTTTAATCATTACTTGGTAAGGAAAAGTTTTGTTACTACGTATCTTCATTTCAGAAAATTCTAAATCATCAGTTTAAAATTTTCTGAAAAGAATGCATCACTGAAGAGGCAATCCATTAGAAAACGTTTTATAGCTTTTGTTCATCTATATATCAAAATAAATTTTTTTATGTTGTTATTATTAAAACGGGAAAAGATGACAATAAATTGAATAACTTTATTTCAATTTGAGCATTATTACAATTACTTTCTCTTAGCAAAAAAAATGAATTCATTAATTTAAAATATTTTGAACCAAAAGCTGTAAGGGAAACTGTTTGCAGCAACGCGAGTCCTTTTCAAAACATTTTAAATCATTAATAGGGAAACACGTTTCTTCTTTCATTTTTAACTTTTTTATTAATTTGGAGGCTACTTTCGTTTTCACAAATTTATTATTTTTAAGTTAGTTTTGATGTATTTTTTATCACTGTTTCATATTCCTTTATTCAATAAAAAATCATAATCTTTAGGAAAACATTTAGTATCGACGTCTGTTTCGTTCACTCAGAAACAGAATGAGCTGGTGGAAATTTGTTCTGTAAGCTTTATGCAAAAATTATTAGTTTATTTCAAATTATAGACAAAATATTCATTGTTTTAACTATCTTTTATTTTTTTATTATAATTTTTGCATTTGAGACTCTTTACGTCAAAAATGCAACAAGCTGGACAAATGAATTACTGAGTATGTATTTGCTTCTTGAGACCTGTTACAAATTAAGATTGAATGAAATTTAAATAAAATTCTAATTTACTTTAACAGAATCTCACGAGTTTATTACTTCCGTTTTAACTTTCAGATTTAAAAAAAATTATAATAATTTTTTGGATATAAATAAATTGTATTTTAATTGTGTGTGTTTGCTTTCCTAGAAAGATAATAATGAAGGATAGTGATCTGATATGTATGTGCAGCTCATTGGCACATCTCCAGTCCCTTAGTAGTCAACAATAAAATATTTACTACCTCGGAAATAAGTAGAATGTAACGAAAATAGTTGAATTTTTTTCTTTTAAAAGGCTTATCAAAAATCACAGTAAACTAGAAAATATTTTGAAAGAAGCTTGTGTGTGTGTGTGTGTGTGTGTGTGTGTGTGTGTGTGTGTGTGTGT
>JAOUZG010032936.1:6157759-6184080 GCA_026289955.1 Argiope argentata | reverse complement strand
GTGTGTGTGTGTGTGTGTGTGTGTGTGTGTGTGTGTGTGTGTGTGTGCGTGCGTGCTTGCTTGCTTGCTTACTTGATGCTTTAACCTTCTTTATTTACTTCCTTATTTATTTATTTTTTACATTTCTTTCCGAAGAAATGGCAACAGAAAAATACACTAGTTAAAAATAAATGTATCAAATAATAATAATAAATTTCTATCAGATACCTTTTGTAGTAGATTCTTTTATATGTATAGGATGACTTCACATTTATTCCAGTTTGTCAGAAGACAAGTGATGTTGCCTTTGACAAGACAGAATGTCAGATTCTCGAGCGAAATTCCTCGGAACGAAATAACTAAGAGTAAAGAAAGGAGATTTACGCTTGTCTTGACGGCTATTTCAGCATTTGTACCAGGAGTTTATGTTGGTCATGTTTTGAACGAACACAAAAAATCTCAGAAAAAAGAGGAAAAGGAAGAAAAAGGGGATAAAACAAATAAGCAGAATGAAGTCAAAGAACAATAAACTATGGATAATTGTGACTAGTAATTTGTGAAAAAATGCAATGCTCATAATATATATAACTTAACTTTATAATAGATTCATCTTATATTTGTAAGTCTTTTGCAATTCTAGCTTGTACATAATACTAAGCAAAAAATGGATGTAGCTGCATTTATAATTCTTTTCCACTTGGCAAATTCCAGAGTTTTGGAAATTGATAATTTAAACTGTGGAATTATGGACTATAATAAAGAACTTTGTGTGGTCCATGGTCACGTTAATGAACTTTAATAATAATAAAATAAATTGTTATTATAAACAGATATTGAGGGCTTTTCTTTACTATCAAAGTATCAATTAATATTAATGTCCAGTTTCTCGTCAAACATAACAAAGTCTTGCCAATAGATCCAAAACCATGCCCCAATTCCGCCATCTTTTACTGCCATTGCACCAAACAATATTCATAATCGCCTTTTGAGATTGTAGTGAAAAATAGCTATGGTTGCGTTTGCCAAGATTTCAATACAAATTAATTGTATTTAAACTTATGTTCTTGTCTAATCTAAAAACCTGATATTGGTGCGACAGGAGAAAGCATTATCCCCTTTTCGCCAAGGATATTTAATGCCAAATAAGGCAACCCGATGTTATCGTTGGAGGATATCTTTCTTCGGGAGATAAGACGCAAGAGCGCCGGAAGTTGGCGATTTTAAAAAGTGCACCAAAGGGGTGATGTTCTCTACTGATATTAATCAAAAGATTGGGTGATACAAGAATCCCAGATCTTGGATAGTTTCAATAACCACAGAAATTAGGATTGCAATAAAAGCTGTTAATAATAACACATTTCAAAATAAACCGATTAAAATCTTCAACTTCGGTTAAAGAACGTAATTTATAAATGAAGATTGTAGCTTACCTGCACTCGATAGCAGAAAATAACATAATTATGAGATCTTCCATTCTTGTGAAACGTAAGGAAGAATGTTTATGTATTACTTTATAAGAAGAATGAAAAAGAGAGGGGGTGGGATGGATCTCCGCTTCTTTACCTTTAAAGGTATTCAAACAAGAATAAACCTCTCTTTTTTTTCATTTTTATAGATATCTGGCAGAAGTGGTGCTTGTGGTGGCAACTGATCGCACTGGATAAAATAAGATTTGAAAGTCAACTCTTGCTCCGAATCTTATGTATTTAGTTTACTTCCTAATTACATAATATCGTTACTGATGAGCGTCAACTGTGAATCTAAATATGTCTTCGGTTAAATCCTAGTATATGGTACCCGTTTGGCGCCATTTTGAAAAATGTTGCCAAAGCAAAAACGACGCATTTACGAATGTCCCCAAATTTGAACCAAACTTAACAACTCATTAGGAACCATAACTTAGGCAACTAGCCAACGAGCGTCCATGGCAGAAATGACATCACGGCTTCTCGGTATAAAGTTGCCAAATGAAGGGGTACCATATACTAGTATTACACCATGTCTTCGAGTAAATAATCATATACATGCGGGATTGTGCCGTAAATAAATTTAATATCTTTCTAAATCGTCTCATCTAGTTGGATACGTAAAACCATAAACAACAAATATCCTCCACATCTGGTGACCTTAGACTTTGAACTGCCATCTTGAAAACTCAACTATTAGCAATATAGCTGTCAAGAATTCTATATAAGTGATCGAAAATTTAGAAACATTCGTTAAAGACATTAAAAGGCCTAATACGAAATAAAAGTCACTTTCTTTCAATCTCCATTTTCCAGACGCTGAAATCAGTCTCAGTTAAGCCGCCAAATGTTTGGAGAAACAAACCAAAACAATTGTTTTGCAGCTTGAAGCACAATATGAAAACAGCGATATTGCTCAAGATGAAACTAAATACTGTTAAAGTGATCGTTAGGAGCCCCCCGAGTTTGTCGCCAATATGGCAACCCAACGGAACGCTCTTCTAGCAATCATAATGTTGTTTTGCTTACTACTTTTAACAATGGTTGAGTTGAACATGAACTACGACTATTTTAAGAAAAATGTTAAATTAAAAATGATAAGAAATATCGATGGAAGATTTTAATTTTGTTCTTTATTATAATTAAGAGCTTTTTTAAAACTACTAAGACACTGCAATTTTATTTTTAATGAGAACACGAAACAACGAACTTCATTCTTTTGCAATTTTTAATAGTCAATTTGCGCTTTAAAAAAATCGTTTGAATTCGTATTTTACGAAATCGTCGTCATTCTTACTTTAAAAGTCAGATGCAATGGAATTCTTCAAAAATTCTTGCTATTCTCTCTCTCTCTCTCTCTCTCTCTCTCTCTCTCTCTCTCTTTCTCTGCTTCAACGGTTGGTTTTCTTGATAAATTATTAAGTAAGTAAGTATGCAAGAATATTGGAATGGAAGACAGTATTTTGAATCAGCAGAATGGATGAAGGGTGAGTGGAATATATATGTATATATATATTTACGAGCTGATGAATTTAGGAAATAATACTTGTTTGAAATTTTGTATGGAGAATGGTTTGATTGCATCTTCCTCTGTTCTTTCTTATTGGATTATGCACTGTTTCTGTTATCCACACATGCCTTATGTTCAATGTGTTAGTGAAGCTACTAGGTTCCTGCTCCCACGGCTAGCGAAGCCGTAGGATGCTTTTTTAAGTTAAAAAATTCTGCCCGGTGCCTTCAACAGATGCCGGAGGCATCGCATGCTCTAACTTTTGTTCAGCGCCCAACTGACCAATGCAGCCGTTCTGAAAAAAAAAATACTTATCAGTTAAAAAAATCATAATTATAATTTCGAAGAAAAGTGGTAACCATAACTATTCCATAGAAGTGTTTGTTTATATTGCCCGCCATCTTTATTGATAACTTGGCATCCTTGGCGCGGCAAGGGGCACACTAAACATCACTTTTACCCTAAATACAATATTGTCGTGGGTGCTTTAAACGAAATTGTTTCAGATTTTTTTTGGTTGATATTTTACCCGATCCTTCTACAGACAATAAATATGAAACGTTAAAAACAGCTTCGCTAAACAGTTAGCTGATACCGAGGTATCGAGATTAAAAAAAACTCTTGGCTGATATGGAACCTTCCGATCTCCTAAGGTAAATGAAAAGCTTGGCAGAAAATTCTATTTCAGATAAAGTTGTTACATTTTTGTGGCAACAAAGGCTTCAGCAGCAAGCCCAAACTCTTTTATAAATCAACAATGATACTCTTGATAATATTGCAGAGATGACAGCAGAGATGATTGGAGAGATTGATTTAAAAAGAAAATGCCTTATGGATCCGCTAACATCGTTATCTTCATTTAAAATAGCTACATTTCCAAATTTTTCTCTCATTGCGATAGACGATCTCATTACGATCTTCAACTTATGATTAATAGATATCTAATTTTCTTAATGAATTCAAAAAAATTACCCGACCGAGTTATTTGCTTAAGGACCTTAAGGATTTGGTTACGAAAGTTCCTCCTGTCACATCAAAAGTTCGTTGCCTCGCACCTGTCAAGTTCAAGATAGCGAAAAAAGGAATCCGCATATATGTTGGAGTATATAATTTGCAGACCTTCAGGAAGTCCTTGGGCAAATTCATTACGTCTTGTACCCAAGAAAACAGGCAGTTGGAGACCTTGCAGAGCTCTAAACGCTGTTACTCAAACTGACAGATACCTTACGATTTTACTCAAAATTTATATCGCTGCAAATTTTTTGCCACTCTTGATTTAGAAATAGCTTACCATCAGATTCCAATTGAATTAGCTGATATAAAAAAAACAGCCATTTGTACATATTTTGGTTTACCTGAATTCGCAAGAATGACTTTCTGTTTGTGCTGTGCAGCCCAAACCTTTTTAAATTTCTTCATTCAGTGTTAGGGAGCTTAGATTTTTGTTTCAGCTGTCTTGATGATATTCTCATCGCGTGGAAGGATGAAGCTCAGCACCGTAGGCAAGTTTTTTAACGATTTCAAAGTGCTGGTCTAGTATTAAAGGTTTCAAAAAGCATATCCACCCAAACGGA
The DNA here is from genome assembly GCA_026289955.1 of Argiope argentata. Classification (NCBI taxonomy): domain Eukaryota; kingdom Metazoa; phylum Arthropoda; class Arachnida; order Araneae; family Araneidae; genus Argiope; species Argiope argentata. Next base: position 6,179,551 of record JAOUZG010032936.1, on the reverse strand, counting down.
AGTAAATTTTTTAGGTAATCGAATTTCTCCAAATGATATTGAATCAACAAAAGAAAAAATAAAAGTTTTTCATCTTATTTTTAGGTTTTTTCAGGTGCGTTTAATTTCCATCATAGTTTTGTTTTCGTTTCTAAAAATCTATCCTCATAAGTAGTAATTGCTTCATATTCCGTATCAAAAAAAAAAATCTTGCGTGCATATTGCATCGCTTTGCAATATAGCTAAATTCTTTGTATCCAAATCATTTAAATCTTTATATTTTGTATTTAAAAGAGCTATCTGTGCCGCCAAGAGGTCTGTGTCCTCTGCTTTGTTTTCCAAAATTTCACAAGCTTTATTCAATGATCTCGTAAATTACTCCACGTATGAGTTCTTAATTTTTAATGCGTTCGACGCGCATTTCTAATAATTTCTCAATTCTAATTCTAAATAGCTAGAATTCCATATCTATTTACATGAATTCTGTATACTTACCACCCAGGAGGGGTCAGATTTTGGGATTTCTAGGTCCCAAATTTAAATATATTGAAATGTAAGAGAAAAATAACTCTTACCTCGTCATTCCGGGTATTTTTAAATCGGAAGAATCGAAATATTTATGTGATGAATTGTACCACATAAATATCAATATCATAAATCCAGGTATTCTTATTTTCATAAGCTTTTTTATTTGCTGGATGAGGACACAGGTACATATAGTTTTATATACAAATATTTGCATATTCCATTTTATGTGCACGAAATCTTTTTACAGCATACAATTATTTTAGGTTCCCGTTCTTATATTTCATTCACGCAAACTGAATCTAATGTAAACTGGAACTGGAACTTACATCTGTTTCTATGGGATCATGAGATTTTATGCCTGACGTCACCATTACCCTTGCGCGAAAGATTTACATCATGTTATGGTTAGCTAGGAATTCCAACAAATTCAAAATATTTCTAAACCGCATCCCAACTCTACTATTTAGAATCTGGCTATATACTCCGCTTCTGAATGTGAAATTGTTGCTTGTTCAATTCATTTTACTGCACCATAAAATAGTAGTTTCGCCTAACGTTATGATGTACTTAATTAAAGATTTGCGATATTCCCTGTCAGTATCGGAGAAAATCCCCTTTTCCCTCCTCTTCTTGAAGACTTGTTCTTCGTCTTTTGGTGCTTTCGGATATCTGAATACATACTTTATACCATTTCAATGTTCATTTGCTAAAATCAACTCACATAAGGGTTTTGGATATGACAGATATGGTCAAGTATCGTGCAAATTGGCAAATATTACCTTTAGAGCACATATATTCTTTGAAAATCCCTAACAGGAAAATGATATTTCATACCGTGATCCAACGGAGTTGATGTTCTTTTAGCCTGTTTTATTCTAAATGCATTCAGGATTCCTTTCGAGTCGGACAATTGATTTAGCATTAACGATCCATTGATTTTTTTATCAACTCTCATGAATAACATATGTTTGGCTTCACTTCATCTTTGACTTTAAAACGTTTCTTTATTTTGTTTTGGAAGATAGTTTTGCCCTTAAGCTTTCAAAGGACCATCAAGTCGTCAACATATACTCCAATTATTTCCCTTTCTTGACCATAATAAATGCAGGGATCTGTAATTTAGTATTTCACTCCAAATTGTCTCAGGAACGGAAAAAATCTGTTTATATAATGAAGTTTATATTATGTCAAAACATTATATAAACTTCTCTTCAAACAATAAACTAGACTTTTTCAGTAGTCTTCAGGGTGAGTCATTTATATATTTTTGCTCTAAATGGCAGCGACGTATGCTAAAGTAATATCAATCTGGTGCAACTAATAATACACATCAACAACAAGTGCAAACAGGACAGAATAGAAAAACGGTGAAAAAGTATAACTAAATCAAAATCAGGAATCTGGAAGCAGCCCTTTTCTACTTATCTTGCCATGAACTTTAAAACTTTTTTCTCTTTGTTATATTTCCTACCAAAAAACCATCTACAACAGATGTGTGTTTTATAGCGTTTTGTGGTTTCCTAACTAGTTGCCAGGTTTGATTTCGCTTCAAGTTGTCAAGTTCTTCCTTAACAGTTTCCTTCCAATTTTCTACACAAAGGAAAACCAGAACTTCTCTCAGATTCGTTAGGTCCTCTTTATGTGATGTAGAGATAGATTTTTTTTTCGTGTTTTCTTTCACATTAGCTTCTAAATGTTTGGTGGTGAGGACAACATCATAACGTAAAAGCGTAACATAACATTTTGTAGACTGCATAGGTTTTATAGTTGCATTATGAACACTGATCTTCAAAAAGAAAAGGGTCCAGAATGAAAAAACAGGTAAAACCACGCCAATCAATCACATGAGGAGGATACAGCGGCTCAATTAAATATACACAAGAGTTTCACGAGACCAAGGTACTGCTGTTTTGGTTATTGAAATCACTATGCAGTGAAAAGTAAGCTTTTTTCGTCGACATAACGTTTAACAAACATTATGTGTTATATGTTCCATTTGTAGCAGCATGCATGTAGAAAAGATGTCCTTCCTCTGTACCCGTCGATAAAAGCTGGTGAAATTTACGTATTTTGTACGAACCCAGAACTGTGGTTCCGTACAGAATATATCGAATCGACGTTTTCGGAATCCCCATTATGCTCTAGGTTCACTAAATTCAGTGTCCTTTTCGTACAAATAGGGGGTTTTGAACACCTCTCTAGAAAATTTTCGCAATGTAAATTTGCTAATCACATTCGCTAAACCAAATTTTTAGCATTCTTTTTGTGTGTATGTGTGCACATTTTTAAAAATTTATACGAATTATGACTAATTCTTTATTAAATTATCTGAACAATTTATTTTCGTTATTTCTTAGTTAAAAGATATAGGAGAGAAAAATTCATAACATAACCTCATAACTAAATAAGCCGAATATACAGGAACTGTAAAACCCTTTAAAGACAAAAAAAAAAACAGTCTCGTATAGCCAGGTAAGTAGCGCGTACCTGCGATAATGTAACTATACTGAATTTATTGAGACAGGTTATAGTTGCATTACCGACCAAATAAGGAAGTTACAAAAACATAACTAAAAAAATTAAATGATATAAGCCAAAAAAGTACAATTAAAAGAATGAACGCTGTGCTATAGTAAAAAAACATAGAAAAAAATGTCAAATAGTTATCGGTAAAATTGACGGATATACTTGAAATTGAAATTATGAACTTCCCAAGACTGAAAAAAAAAATTGTTGAGAAACTGAACAATGTAATCTCTGGTATTGTCATAAAGTTTTTCTGAACCAAGCAATGAAGATAACAAACAAAAATAGAAAAATAGTAAAAGCACACTTCGGTGGTGGTTTTATTTGAACTTAAAAAGGGAATCTCTTATGAATCATGAAAATCTCGTAAATTTAGCCGCAGATATTTCTACCAATTTACAGATAACCTCATAATTTTTTTCTTTTATTATGTATAAAGTGCTATTTTTAATTGGACTATTTAGTCTATCTTCTTTATTTCCTGAGTTATTTTTGTAACTTCGCCGTTAGGGATGCTGTAATCTGCCTCAATAAATTCTATAACAGTCACCGCTCTATAGGTACCCGTTATTGCCCAAGCCATGCGAGATGCCGTTTTCAATAGAAAAAGCTTAGTAGCCCGTGTAACGAAATTATAATGAAGTTAAAAAAATCTAAAAGCAAATATAAAAAGAGGAAGGGAAGGCGACTATACGAAATTAAGCTAAAAAATTATCAATTTGAATCCAGAATGAGAAAATATTTCAAAGTGCAATTCTTATTAAATTAAGAAAGTTATTTGTTAGAGATTAATTTCAAAAGTATTTCTTGAAACGAATAGCCTTGCTCTGCAAAATAAAAAGAAATAAAAATAAACTATTTGGTTAGAATCTGCTTGTTAGTCAAAGAATGTAAATATTTTTAATCATAAATATAACAATGAAAAAGTAATATGATTAAATGATTTAGAAAATAACAAAATCTTTTGTGTTTCACTACAATGACGTAAAATAATTTTGTCAATTTTCGAATTGTGTATTTCTGTAGTTCTATAGAAGTTGCTAGTAAAGAAAAATGAGTAATTAATGAAAAATGGAGTCAATGATAAGAAAAAAAATGATCTCCTTTTTAGGAATTTTCTTTCAAGGAATACTGTCAATGTTCTTTTGCCACGACGTCAAAAAAGCTTTCTACCAATTTCCTTGTTTGTACCACTGTTTGGAAGTTTATGTGGGGACAACTAAATCATTCCCCATCTCATGTTTTGAAAACAATTATTAAAGCAATTTTTTTCGAGAAAAAAACAAACAGAAAAAGCAAGATTATGTGAAAATTACTGCGGAGTTTGAAGCACTGCCCAGTCAAGACATAAAGATACGAAACTGGAGAAGATTGAAATTTTCATCTTCCTGTAATTTGCTTAATTTTAAGATAAATAGAATGTTGGAATTCCATTAACGTCCCATCTTAAAAACTTATACATTGTTTTTTTTTTTAATTATTTTCAGTAGTTTAGAAGTTACGAGCTGATCACTAAATCCGATTGCGTTTATGACATCATATTAGAAGCCTTTAATCATGTGCATTTTCTTCTATACTCTGAGATCTAATCATTCTGAAATCAGCGAAGAAAATGGCGGTGGATTTTATTTATTAGAAAACGGAATTTATCTTCATGCTAGTGGCTTGACTACAGGAAAAATTTTTAGATGCCTTGACCAATGAATTTACTTAACTTCCTAATTAGATAAAACATCCTATTTTAACTTTTGTGGCCATTAAATCCACATGAGTAGCAAGACTTGACGTTTGTTGTCAAGCCTTACATTATGTGTGTGATCATCATTTTTCCTATCTTCATCTTGTTTATAAGTTTATAAACAAGATGAAGATAGGAATATAAATTAATTTTGTGTTTTGAAGAATCAGGAATGACATTTATTACATAATCAATTCAGGACGACTCATCCAGAGAACCTTTATGTGCCAAATCTCTCATGGCCAAAAAGTATTCTTTCAAAGTTTCATAAGGCTTCAAACTTCTAGCTTGCATTAAATTCTGTAATTGAAAACCATTAATTTTCCAAGAAAAATTTTCTATCAAGTGTTTTTTCATTTGCTTATTTAAGTCAAGATTAACTCTTGCTGTGCAATTGAAGGCAAAGAAAAATCTTCTAAGGATAGCCCTGTATCATTTCACAAGCACAATAAATATATTCTATTTATATCCATTTTATGTCAGTTTAAAATTTCGTAATTTGGATCACTCAGTTATTTTGATGTTATAACTGAATAATATTTCATAGTTTGGTTTACTTATTGTATTTAATTTATTTAATTTGTTATTAAGATTCATTAAAACAGATATAACTGCATTATATGTTGCTAATCACTTTGTTTCAATCTCGATTGTGTTACACAGGTTTGGCTGCAAGTTTGGCATGATTTTTTTCTCCCGCCAGTACAAATGTATAAATAAACATTATTGTCCGAATTATAATTGTGTTTTTATTTTAATACAAATAAATTTCCTCATTATTTTTGATATGTTCTTTATTATAAATATTCGAATCGTATTATACCATGAACTATATTAAATCATCATTGTGAATGAGATAATGAAACTAAAACGTATGTCTTATTCAAATTTTTATATAGTAAAATTTCATAAATATGGTAGTAATAATTGCATGCTTTTATAAATTTTAATTAAGATAAAAAAAGAAACTATCAGATATTCTGAAGATAAGAAACTGTCAAAGAAAGAAGTCCTACCTTTACAGATAAAAATTTTATCTGAATCTCAACCTTTATTGTGCATACCCTAAAATCATTGTTTTCGTAAATGTTTCGAATTTCTTTATTGTTTTGTATTAAAGTCAACACATTTAAGATTCCAAAAATGTTTACTTTTTTTTCTGCGGTTGTTAGAAGAAAAGTTACCTCCAAAATTATGAATCAGAAGTCAAATATTTAGAGTTGATACTAACTAGGGAAGGCACATGGTTTCAAATTGAGTTCGAAATGAGATTTTGTATGACAGTGGCAGGGCCTGACTAAGGCAGGGGCATGCGTGGCAGCTGCCCCGGGTCCCCACATTAAGTGCCCCCCCCCAAATCGGATAGAAATTTTATTTTACGTTTAATTTTTTAATGAACGTTCTTCATTACTAAAATAGTTAAGCAGAGGGGGTCCCATAAATGTTTTTGCCCCGGGCCCTGAGCAGTTGTATAGATTTAGAATATTCATAAAAATACTAAGACTCAATAGCCAATCTTGAAACTTTCAATAACACTCAATTACTTATAAAGTGTTACTGTGTGCGAGTGCTCGATTTGTATAGTGATTATAGCGCTGGCTCAGATTTCACGAGTACGATCTCGAGTGAGTCTTCTCTCTCTATTTCTAATTTAATAGCTTTAATTAATATATTTTTCATTTTTCAAGCAGAAATAAATATTTATTATCCTAATTCTTGGATTTTAATTTAATTTTTAGAAAGTAAAATAATTATAAATATGAATCTTTGAAAAAATATTCTAAAGGAAAAAAAAACCTAGGTCACCTTCACATTATCTGTTTTTACAAAAGTTTTTTTATCAGTTTGAGATAAAGATAAAGTATTTGAACATGTAATATAAAATTAAAGATATGTTTAGATAAATAAAAGAAATAACATACTTACTTTTAATCAATGTAAAAAAGGAAGAAAACCAAACATGATTTAAATCAACAAACTCGGCTATTGATGTTATGAAAACAGTAAACTATTTTCGAAACCAGTTTTTTTTTTCGCTTAGTAAAATAATAATTTCAAAATAAGAAAAAAAAATTGACTTTTCAAGAAATAAAAATCGACCGGAACGAATGCCGGGAAGCAAAAGATTGCGTGACAGATTTTGAGTTTGTTAAGAATTACGATATGTGGCCAAAAAAGGTATTCCTACTCTCAGATTCTCCCCACGCTGCGTGCCTCATGCTGAATACACTCACGATACATTTATTTCGATTAGAAACATTTTTCAACTTTAACAGCACGTTTGTCGAGGCTCCCGTCCTCGGTAGAGAACTATCCCCTCAATGCTGCGAGTGTTAGGGCTATGGCTTTTGTTGTATTATCATAAGATAGGGAGAAACGATGGATTTTTCAGTCAATCTTGGGGGAGTTTTTCCATAAAGCTAGTGTTGTGTGTGGCTGAGAGATGGAATATGAACAATTGGATGTATGCTGTTGTAGGTGGAGTGGGTGAGTGGGTATGCAGCCAAAAGTTAACGGCGACTTGGCAATTTTCTTGAGTGATGGGGAAATTTGATTTTAGTTTTAATGATACTAGATGGCGCCATCAGTGCTATTTACGTTTTTTCTTAGATAGTGACGGGGAAAGGATTAGGTAGGTTAGTGAACGGGTTTATATTAGAATAGGATGTTTTGAAGCCTTTTAATTTTAGGATTGGCATCATATTTTGGAATTAGTTCAATTGTTTCATTATCAATCTTTTCAAGATAATTATAAAAGTTAGTGGCTAATTTTCTAATGAATTTTATCAGTGATGGAGAGTCTAATACTTTATAGATATCGGAATTAGAAAAAAAAATGGTGCTCTGCATGTGTTTTTAATAATTTGATTTTGTTGTTGTTCAGTCAGTTTAAGGCTACTTTTGGTAGCGTACTCCCACACTGTGTATGCATATGTGAGTACCGGAAGCAAATACGCTGTGTAAATAAGTAATTGGTTTTCCCTGCTCATTTTAGAGTTACTTCATATTAAGGGGGAAATTTTCCAACGGGATCTCGGAACTTTTTGATGTATAAAAAATGGGGTTTCGATTTTATTTTTTTAAATCTTAGATTAAGTCGAGATATTTGCATTTCTGAGATCACGGATAAGAAGCATACGACTAGCATCCTTCATTTATATATTAGCTCTATATTTATCCCGAGTCGAAAAAGGTTTCATTAACTCGACAATATCTTTCAAGCTAAGAGCAGAAAAAGTATTATTAGTTTTTCCTCAATAATTCTCAAACATTTTGAAGGAAAGGGGAAACTTCTGAGTGAGCCCTGCTAAATCAATCTTCGATTTCAAATAGTGATTCTTTCAGTGTCAGAGATTTCGTTATAGAGGTGATTTTGTTTCGGTTCCGTTTCAAGGTCATGGTCACTGCTGAAATCAGAAACTTCTGTTTTCAGCTATGTAATCACAAAATTAGTAAGGATAACGTCACATTTTTCCAAATTCTTAAAAAATTATAATTGGTGTCTATTACAAATCGCGATTAAATCTTTAAGGAAAAAATATTTGAGGGGTTTTTTTTTTTTTTTTTTTTTTTTTTTTTTGCTCTAGGAGAAGGAAAGCAGTTGGAAATCCTGAAAATTTTCATGATAGATTTTGTTTATTAACATCTTCACCAAAAATGAAAGGATGCAGAATTTTTTTTTTGTTACTTTTATTACTGGTCTTTAAAGACATGGCAATTTGTGAATAATCTTAAGAGTAGCCATTATTCTTTTTTGGACAATGTCCACAGAATTATTCAAACATTTATAACTGTGATTACTATGCACTCAAAGTAAATAATTCAATTATAATATGCTATCCACAAATATTAAGAAAATATGCAATGTGAAAACGAAAAGTAAGCACTAATACTTTGCTACAATTTATTAATTCGAAATTTTGTTCAAAAAATATTCATTTCAGTAATCTTAAGAAAGGAATTCAAGCAAGTATTACCTCATTATAAGCCTAATATTATGTTAAATATTCTAATAGAAAACTTTTTAATTAATTATCACTTAATAATTCAAAATTTTTTACGACATATTTAAACTATCAACTCACAATTTTCTTCTAAACAAACTTTTAATACAACATCAATTCAAATTAGTATTTCAAAAATTGTCTTCAAAAATCCAATATCCGTGGAAGAAAACAGGAGAATTAAATTCAGCATCAAGGGGCCATCAAAGAGTCGATTAACGTCAGCAAATTTCTTCAAAGAACATTTGTTTTCTCAATATCAAATGCAGAATTTCATCAAATAATTTCATGAATAATTCTTCAATTTTCTTACACTTGTTATTTTAATCAAATTTGAAAGTTTGTATTGCATCAAAATTCTAGATTAAACATCATTTTTTTTTTCAAATAAAATCCCCATTTAAAAAGTTTTTCTCACAGTACACCAGAAGATATTACTTTCAGTTCGTTGATCACCGGCAAATATCCCCAATATTTAACAACATGTTCATCATTAGGTGTCGTTTCTGCCCGCTAACTTTTTGAAAACAGTCGGAATCCAAAAAAAAAAAAAAAAAAAAAAAAAAAAAAAAAAATTTCGTTGTCTAGGGGAGGGAATAAATGGGTCAAAATCCAGCCGGCTGGAGCTCTCAAGTAAAGGTTTGAGTGAGAATCTCCGAAACAATAACGAGTATGTGATCTTTTTAAACGCTTTTTTGATGAATAATTAAATCGATTGGCACAGTATTAAAGTATTGGCACTTAAAATGACGAAAGGAGGAGGAAGGCCGGTTGCCTTATACAAAAATAAAAAAAAATCCCACCGTCGCCTTCTTCGTACAGCGTGAAGTACTTCCAACTCTATCCCTCAAAAAGCGCCGTCAATTCACTCTCATGCGTTTTACCATCGCATGGGGGTGCATCTGTCCCTTATACATGAAAAAACATTTTTTTACATTATTAAAAATATGCATAAAATAAAGCATACATACATGTTTATATTCAAATATATGCACTTATGAAGTATACTAGAACATTTGAAACATTTCTGTAGCACAATATATATTTGTCTTAAATTGTGTTTGAACCAACTGAATTTCAACCAAGTTTTAAAAACATTTTTTATTAATTTCTAAGCAGTCCCCCCCCCTTACTTTTTGCTATTTTTTCGGCTTCCATCAAAAAAATTTATTATAAATATTAAAGACTTAATATATTATTGTATTTTTTAAAAACTTTCGACGAGAAGACTCGAATGATGTAAAGATTTTAGATTAAATGATTACCGATATCATTAAAATAACCAATTGCTATGAAGGAGACGCAAGGACGCCAAATTCCAAAGCCAAATGTTTTAACCAGTGGGGGTTGTTTCTTAAAATGTCTGAACGCTCTCTACAAAAAATGTTATTACAGCGAACGCCATGCACAACAATGGTTATGGAATATTAAACTTTCACAGGAATCCCAGAATCTATTAATTTTTATTTATCCCCTGACCCTAGACGAGTTTTTTGGCAGTTAATTCCAACATGCGACTAATAGTTTCCGAAATTCGAATTTGAGGTTTAAAAGAGTTTTTCCCCAATGAATCAAATTTGACACGGAACTATACTCACAATCTCAAAAGCTTGTGAACTGAATTTTTAAGCCACTGCGCGTTTGAGGTTTTAAGTTTACAGGAAAATGCAGATTGCCATGTTTAAACTCTTTTTTATTTGGCTTAAAATTTGGTAGGTGTTTACAATATAAATACTGAATCTCTACATCCAATTTAATCCACCCAACTCTATTCATTTTGTAGTTATATTAATTTTCATTTGAATAACCGAACAGGAAGACTTTCTCAGAAGTCTGAAAAATTGACAAATATCTACTAATTTGTTAAGTAAAGACCGTGAACAAAAACTCAAAGAATGTTTGAATTACCTTTGTTACAAACAGACCGAATCATATAATGCTGGAAATGTCTTTTTCGAAGGAAGACTTTCTCAGAAGTTAGGTTTGAAACTTGAAGATTTGACAAAATCGTGATTTCGAGTTTCTTGATGATTGCACTTCTTCTTTTTATTTCCTATACGAAGTAAATAAAAGTAAAAAATATGTAAAAACTACTTAGACGAATAGTGAGATAAATAAGAAAACATAATTTTAGGGCTTGTGAAAAATGCAAGATATTAAGGAAATAGATTTAAGAAAATGATTACTAAATCTATATTAGAAAATTATTAGAGTATGGATTAAGAAATTAAGAAGAAAAATTTGAAGTGCATAGAAAAGTAGGTTTTTTTAATGTTTTGTATATAATAAAAATGTTACATAATGCAATTTTTTCGATCCTTCTCTGGAGCTTAAATACGTTTCAGTCTGAGGTTTTTTCCATAAGTACCGAAGACATTCGCCTCGAACTTCAACACCTTGGAGGATCTCGAAATCTATATTACGTCCATCGAAGTGATAGACAGAGGTCTGATGCATGAGACAGAATAAAGAGAAAAGGTCTCAAAGTGATTTAGAGCATGCCATAAAAGTAAGCTTGTGTTACTCACGCAAATCAAATCCTCAATCAAAAATTTAAAACCCCAAACATTCAAAGATCAGTTTCAGTAAATTGTGTAATACATTCAGCAGAAATTTCCCAACTTTGATGGTTCTCATATATTTAAATGGTATGGCATTCTTCGTGTTTAGCTTCTTAACTTACTGCTGAAAATCAAATATTCATTTTAAATATTTGCCTGTGTTTCATCCAAGATTTATCCATAGAATGAAGTTTCTGGGCATCATATACAAAGATTCTTCTAAAGTGTGTTATGTGTTTTGAGTTGTGATTTCCATGTATATATACATTAACTATGAAAACACAGAGGAATTTTCGAATGATTTTGTTGTCATACACAATAGATTTCACATTTATAAATTTTATCCGTAATAACTACAGTGTGAAACAAATATGCAATATTGGATTATACAAAACATGCCAAATTTCATAAATCTTATTCATTACATTTCTATACTTTCACTCACGGAGAAATTTCAAATAACATTACTAAATCTTAAGGGGAGTTATTTTGAATAAATATAATATTTTTCTTTCTCTCTCCCTCTTTATTTATTTATTTTGTATATAAGTAAAAAAAGGGGAGAAAATTGCCCACAAAATACGGATATCCAAGTGTTTCCGCCAAAAGAAGTAAATATACGAATTTCGATTATTCTAACGCCCATTTTTACAATGCCTTTTTTGTGCATTCCCAAATTATCAAGGTCGAACCCCCGGAGCCTCCTAGCGTTCCAACGAGATAACACCCCCCACAAATATCCTCAGAAATCTTCCTGTGACCTCATACTTCTTCCAAAATCAATGGGCCCCCTTCCATCCCTCGTCCCAACGACCCTCTTTCGAAAAGAAGAGGGGTTGCCTTATTCGTGGGCCCCTTGCACTCAATGGCATTGTCTTTATGTCTGTCGTCCAATGAGGCCTGAAGAGAGGGCTCCGCACCCCTTAACGAGTGGGATCCGGCTTGCCTCATGCAGAGAGGAGTTGTGAAACCGAAGAGGGCCGGTGCTCTCGTCCCTTTTGGTCGCCCCCCTTCGAAGCGGTTGAGAATTGCTCAATATAGGTTGCAGCAGCACTTCTAGACTGCTTCAGAATAGATGGAAGGCAGAAATTTTGTCAGCTGCCGTTTTTATTGGGAAATTATATGAGAGGAATCTTGGAGGGAGGGCGAAGAACGGGCTTGGTACCAGCTTTTTTTTCCTTTTCTTCAGATTTTAAAGAAAATTATCGAAAGGACAGAATGTTTGGGATGTACTCGGCGTAAATACTTTCTCTGTGGCTAAGACTTCTCGTATACAGGAGATATTTGGCTGGAGAGGGGAGAAAATTGTTCGCATATAAAATTAACATTACTGAAAAGCTACTTTTTTTCTATTGCTAGGGGCTGTAAAATTTATTTTTATGCAATAACTTGCTCCAACGTTGTTGAAAAAGTGCAATAAATTTTTAAATTTCAACTAATTTTTATTAAAAATCATTTAAAATTTTAGAAAAATTTTAAGAATAAATTCTCTAGTGAGCATTTACTATCTAAGCAGAGATTATATTCTCAAATTAGCATTGCTATATCCAACAGAGTGATTTGTATGATTTTAGCTTCAAGCCTGCTGTTACATTCATCACTTAATTAGCAGATAGTGTCCAGCCAACTGTCACGTTCAAATGCAGATGCAATAACGGCCTTTAGCAAATTGGACCAATTTCACCGAACTGGCCCTGACTTTCTCAGCTCAGTTCTCATTTTCTGCTCCCGTTAGTGACATAACCGTAGTCGAATCAAACAAAACAAATGTCCTGCGCGAATTTTTAGAAAATGAAAAAATTGACTTCAAGAACTAATTTTTATTGCTTTCTCCTATAAAAAGTTTTGTGAGAGTAGTATGAAAGTCAGAAACACTGATTTCGAGATTCCGACGAATCTCCTTGAATTCGAAAAAGACATTTTTGACATCATGTCAGTCTGTCTGGGGGTGATGAAACCTCATTGAGTGAGACAGTTGAATTTTGGTACATGCTCTTTACATCAAGTTGGTAACTTTTTTATGAAGCCCTGAGTAAAATCCATTTAGAGGAATGCATGTTCGAACACAAAATAACTACAAAATAAAGAGAGCTAAATGGATAAAATTTGGTACACATATTTAATATTAATATTGCAGACCTCTATTGGATTTTGAGTAAAATTCAAAAATCAGTTGAACGTCTTTAGGCCTGCATTTGCAGAAGCAAGTAAACGCGATGACGTAAATATTTCAAATTTGGCTTGATTTTGTGATTATAAATATTGTTCTGTGTCAGTTTGCTGGGATAAACGAATCTTGAACAAAAATTCGATTTTTGGACACTATTAATCGCCAAAAAATTCGTCAAGATCAAACGATAAATTTAGTAAAAATGAAGCAATGATTCAAACTAAATGTATAATTGTCCGCCAATGCCTTGCAAGGAGCTCTCTGAGTAATTTTATTTTTAAAATAGTGTGCGCGACTAAGTTTTGGGAAGACCGCTTCCACTGTTTCTTTGTTTTTTATCGTGTTAGAAAATGATGTTGTTATTAGGATGAGGTTTTGGGCGTCAACAAAAATCTGTAGGCGAAAAATTAAAATTTTATAATCTGCATGAGCATCTAAAAAAATAGACTTTTAATTATGCATTGCCATTGCAATTACAAAAGCTCTGATTAAAAAAATAATTTAATGGCTGAAGCAAATAAAAGCTAGAAAAATGTCATTTTTATCACGTGATTATATTAAATGAAATAAATGGAAAATTGGATATTTTTTGAAATAATAAATGCGCGACAAAGTTTTTTTATTTTTTTGGAACGTCTGCAATACTAAAGTGACCCATTCAATGAAACAATTAAAATTAATTAAAATATAATTTAACTTGGATGCGCACGTGATGCTTGGCCGTTCAAGAAATGATGTTCTGACATGATACATTGAAATAGGCATAGCAGATTTCATTCTAATCTTTATTTTTATTTTATTTTCATAAGTTGAGACTCTCTCCTCCACAAACCAACTTCTAGCAAAAATACAAAAGTATGTATATATACTCTTTAATAATTCAGAAAAATTAAAAATGAGTGTGAAAAATATGTTTGTAAAAAAAAATGTTCTAATAATACTTTACTACTTAAAATCAAACCGGCGATAACTTTTATTGCCGGTTTGATTTTAAAGTTTTTTTTACTATTAAATTAGGTATTATTCGCTACAAATAAAATACATCTCGATGTTTTTTTATATATTTTGGGGGGCTTCTATTTTATTTGAGAAGACATGCAATTAACTTCAGAAACTTGATCAATTAAAAAAGGAATCACGAGATCATTATTAATATTACAAGGAGGATGGCGGGAGAAACATTAATTTCTGCTCACTGTCTTACGCCTCAGAGACAGAGATGCCTTTTCCATTATTCGTCGAAATTTGTGTTTAGCATTATACTGTATGACTGATATTTCATTGAAATATTATTTCAAAAAGTTAATTGAGAAATATAGCTATGCATTATTACCTAGTAAGATATTAATTTAGATTCCGCCATTATTATTTTGGTATGAAATGCTGTGTTTAGACAAACATTCAAAACTATGAGAAGATGCGGTACTTTCGTATTAGGCCATCCACGCCAAAGGTCGCCAATGGTTTAGTAACTTATTGACGACGGATTAAAAATTTGGATTCAATTTTAAAGTATGCACTCACTAACTTTATTTTCTCGTATACAAATACAAAAAAAAATATTCAAATCGTCAAAAAATTCGAAATTGAGATTTCCCCACGTTGTAGATCTCCCTAAATGCGAAAAGCACATTTTGGGCATTATGTCTATCTATGCCAAAGATGATTCTGAAACAATTTAAGCTAGACAGATGAAATTTGGTATAAGTTCTTGTAGATTTCTATCCAATTTTCAGCAAAATCAATCCAAAGGAAGTCTGTCAAACCGGCTGTTCGAATATGAATTAACAAAATAATTACAAAACGAAGAGATCTAGATAGACAAAATTCAGCTTACGAATTTAATATCTATAGTGTAGAGAGAGCCAAATCCGACAATTGGTTGGTAGACTATAGATGTATGCTTTTAGATGCATGTAAATGAGATAGCTCAAAAACGCTAATTATTGTTACAAACTTGTGATTTCGCTTCCTAGCACGAACAATATCATCGTAAGAAAGACTGTTTCACAATCAACCCTGTTGTTGGTGCCGCGTTAAGGATATCAGAGTATAGCGACGAGCTTGTTGACTTTGGCGACAAAAGAAATATTGCTGGAAGCTTCAAGGATTTTCATGATCCACCCAATAGAAACTAAGATGTGCCCTGAACCTAGAAAGTTCTCCATTCGTCTCCCGGGAACTATAAAAGGCTGGCTGCTGTGTGTGTGTGTGATGTGTGTGTGTGTTGTGTGTTGTGTGTGTGTGTGTGTGTGTGTGTGTGTGTGTGTGTGTGTGTGTGTGTGTGTGTGTGTGTGTGTGTGTGTGTGTGTGTGTGTGTGTGTGTGTGTGTGTGAATTGAATTGAGTCAAAGGCGAAGTTGGAGTAGAAGACAAGAAACGAGTCTAGGAGAGGATAGCGTAGAAAAGTCGGTGCTATGCTTAGCTCAAGCGAGTGCTGAGCTGCATTGCACCGAGTCCTATTGTCTGTTCTGTAAGCAGCGACATATAGGGTGTGGAGTAGCCAGTCATGTGGCAGTGAGTCGGCAGCTAAAGCGAGTAAACAATGATAACGTAAGTCGTCTGGAGAGACCGTAAAGCGAAGCTCTGGTGATTCCCTTTCCTATATTCTGCAAATCTACCTTGAGTGCTGTGATCCATTACTACTTGTGGGCTACTGTCTGCTGTAGTGCGCTGCCCTGTGTTCGCCTCGGCCGTACATATTTGCCGTCTGTGTATTCGCCGTCTTTGTGTTGATGTCTTCATGTAAATAAACGTCTTTGTTGTTGTTTTTACTGGGGCTGCTGATTGTGTCTTCACACCATATGCCCACCATAAGAACAAACCCAGTGAGAATTTTTCGCAGCAGTATCAAATTTGACTTCATGATTTTGTGACTATAATTGTAGTTCTGACACAAATTTTTATTTCAATCGAATAAGAAAAACACATCTAAAATACAGTGTGATATTCCGATAATGTTAACCTTACGCCAAGAAATTTATCGCCAAAGACCTTGCCAATTTATTACGCGATAGATTTAGTAAAAATACTAAATTTATTCCAAAGATTAATGTATCTTAATTATTATACGTCTGTGTCATGCAAGGGATTTTCTAGGAAATTAAAATAGGAGGCTATATTTAATTATTTTTATACAGATTTTAGAGAGCAAAATTTAAACTGTATTCAATTCTGATGTGTTGATATATAGTTCTCTTTGAATCCGTGATGCATCCTAGTTTTGAATCTTAGAAATGAGGGTATTAACAGCGCCGATTTTGGATTCTGAAAAAAACTATCCTGTAACACAAAAAGTTTAGTATAATGTAAAAAATGTCTAACATATATATCAACTGGTATATTTTTCCCTTAGCACAAAAATTCCCCAGAATTTTCAAACACATTGCATTAAATAAAAATTAAAGAAGTATTTTCTTTGTTTTTAGAAAAATTATTTAACTTGTTTACCAAATAGGGCATTATTTGTTATCAGAGATATGTGAAGTTAAAGAAAAAAAAATTTCAAATTTTAATAGGAATGCATTCAGTAAATAGAGATGTTAATCAAAAGTTTATAATCTTTGAAATGAATAATCAAGATTTTTCTTTCTGAGGTAACCAATGTCGTTAAATTTGATTGCTTCCTTTCACGTTTCCTCATTCCATATTAAAAGAAGGCTAATGAAACACTTAAAAGCTTGTTCCATAATCCATATAAATATAATGTCTTATAGTGAAACTTTTCTAAATTCAATATCATAGCCGCTACTTGTATCGATTTCAAATCGATTGATTTCCTCGTACTTTATGTTCTAAAAATATGCTCAATTCATGTGACGTAAAAGTCACATGTCATGAACTTATGGGCATGGCATTTAAATCTTCATCCGCAACGCTTTCCTCGATGAGTCTGCCATTAACGCACTCCGCCATGTATGAAACGGATTTTTTGTTTACATTTGTAGTTATTATGTTGGGTCATTTTCTTCCCTTTAATTAATGTTTAAAAAAATGAAATACTGATATGCTGCTGAATGCTTTAATGTAAAACGCAAAACTTATTATTATTATTATTTTATTTTATTTTTTAGTTTCTTCTCAATAATTTTGACTTGGGTTGTTAGCTTTGGAATAGAAGGTTTTAAGCCTTCTTCGTAATCGGTAATATGCGCGTGAACTAATATTAGAGTAATAATTATTTTTAAAAACTATATCCATAAAATTCACCATTTAATAACATTTAAATAATATGGAAAAAAATATGTAATTTTTCAAAATGCATAAAATTTTGTAATATTTCAAAATAAAACTAAAACAAAAGAAAAAAACTATCATTTTTGAAAACAAAATCATTTGCTTTCAAAACTAATTTACAATTTGTCAAAATGCATTTTTTGGACAAAAAAAAGGCATGGAAAAGTAAAGGATACAACATTTCCAAATTAGTTTAAAAGTGATATCAATTAATTATGCAAAAAATAATAATATTGAAAATACTAATTAAAATTTTAACATAAAAGAATTATATTACTACTAAAATTTGGTAAAAGTAATTCAAAATATTAATTTTTTAATATAAAAAACTGAAAATGTTTAATAAGTATTCTGTTAGAGTAATATTTAACTGCAATGCTTTCATCAACGTTATCGGCAGACATTCCGATGTGCGCAGAACTCTTGAAAAATTAACAGAAACTGTTTGTTTGATACCTGTCACGTGACCGTGAATTGACCCCATTCTAAAACATTGCGGAGTCATCTGGTTTATATTACTACAGTGAATTTCAGAATAAGCATATGAGGAAATAAACCAAGAATCGAACGTAAAATTCCATCTTTACACATATGAAACAAGACATTTTAGATAAAATCGAAAAAAAAAAAATGATTAAAAGAAAGGGAAATCGCTCAATTTCATTTTTGTTCCTTTGAGACAACAAAAATTGTTCCAAATTGTATTGTTCCACCATGTATTTTTCCAAATAATTATATTGTACTTTCTTGTATACGATGAAAACGTTATCATTAAAGAGGGAATAAAAAAGGATTTATAATGAATTTCAATATTTAAGACCTCGCTAATCCCGAAAAACAATTTTGAACTTTATCCATCTTTATATGCATGTGAGCATGATCAGGCAAAAGAATGAAATTCAAGATGAGGTTTTATTTCAAAATTTTCAATCACAAGCAAATTTCAGATCAAATTCGGAAAATGTCGGTATATTAACTAAGAAAACACCGAGTACTAAAGCTCACGAATTCTTTTTACCCCAGCATTTCCATCTATGCTTTCCGACTAAAATTTTCCAATTTATCACGTCTATTGTTTTCAGGCATTCAATGAACCTAGTTTTGATCTCCCCTTTTTTTTTCGGTAGCAAAGGATTTAGTCAAAAAGATCGTTTCTCGATTGTCATTCAATCTTATTAGGTGCCCTGCCCATTTAATCTTCTGGATTAAAATTCCAACCAGCCAGATACAATTTATAATGTAATCTTTGTATAAAATATGGAAGATCATTTTTCAACTTTATTATAATTTGATATTACAAAAACTGGTAAAATTCAACATGTTAAAACAACAGAACAGGTTAACAATTTCAATTCTATTTTTATAATATTGAAAACTTAGAAAGATAAGTCGATACAATACCCCACGATAGAAATTTGCAATATTAAACAGACTACTTTTACTACAATTCCATCAAAGCGTTCGCTCACAAGACTTTTATGAATCTACAATTTTCAAACCCCATCCCACCGTAGCTGTGTTCAAAAGTATCATTTCGAAAATTATTTCTGCCTGCCTAACAATATAGTAGCCTAAAGATACAATGAGCTTAATAAATGAAAATCGATGTTTTCTCACAAACAAATTTTTACATATCTGGTCGAAATCTGTTTACAGGAACATCTGTTTACGCCGCTGGAAGATAAGTAACAGAGAAAGCAAAGAAATATAATGATTTTATATACGGTTTTGGCATCAGAGTTGCAAATGTGTATCAGATCGAAGAATTCATAAACGGATTGGCAACCTATCAGTTTCACACATATGGGAATGTCGTGTTGAAGGCGCGCAATGACTTAGATTCGCCTGTGGATTATGTTCAAGACCTCCAGGCCCGTTTAGAAGACATACTCAGGTTTGTCCGAGATCGGATCAACATAGCGACAGAGAAGATGAAGACCAGGTACTACTCTTAAGCCACCGGACATGAATTCAAGGAAGGTTACGAGGTATGGTTCTGGAACCCGATTCGATGAAAGGGACTCTCTCCCACGCTGCAGTCTTCCTGGGGAGGCCCTTACAAGTCCTGAAAAGACTAAACGACGTCTTGGTTCGAATAAGGAAATCACCGAATTCAAAAGAGAGAGTAGTACATTATGATTGGCAAGCATTATGGTAACTTGTCAAATACTTAGTTGAAACCATGGCTTCCTCATTTATGTAAATATGACCTGTATATTTGTAAATAGTGTCTTTATGTTAATTATTTTTCAATGATTAACCCTGTAATTTTGAGTCTATGTTATTGTAACTTTTGAGTGTGTTCTACTCGGGGTCTGTACTGCCCGCGACGTGCAATCCTTGAAGAGGGGGCAATGTTACAAGCGGGCGAGCTCCGCTGAAAAGCACGGAAGGGAGAGCGATTGGCGACGGCGTCAAAGAGCTTGACGCCAGCCAGATTGGTTTGGCGAAAGGAATAGTCTGGTAGTCACTGGATCGCTCGCGGTGATTTCCGAAGCTTCGCGTCTCCCTCGCCCGGTTGTATAAGGTACGAATTGCCGCAAACGGCAGCTCCTCGCAATAAGAAAGCGTTTACGCTGGACTAGCGGAATGATTCTCTCTCTTGTTATTAGTGAACTGTGTTTACGTTTGTTGTTAACGCTGTGCTATTGAGCTCGCTGTGATTTACTGTTTGCTGTGCTATACGATAGCTGTTTTGCAGTCTGTGTTTATTGTGAGTAAGGCTTGCATTTACGCTGTAAGTAACTGTTGACTGATGGATTGTGTTTATCTGAAGTTTTACTTTCTCAAGTCATCCTGTAAATATCTGTAAATAAATTTGTTTGTGCTGTCCTTAGTAAAGTCCATTCAATCCGTATCCGCTACGCAAAAAAAAGGTAACAATATATCAGTGTACTGAGAGAAAAAAAATCTCTTCTTCTTGTGTTTACCATTATCTTGATCAAATCAATTTTGAGAACAAGCACTTTAGCGAGAATGAAAAAAGCGCAAGAGCCAGAATTATATTATTTGTCGTTTGGTGGTATCATGTCAGCCTTGGCCATGTAAATCCAAGTCTGCCAAGGACCGCAAAAATAAAACAATAGCACTTTCATATCACTTCATTTGTGATTTATTTAAATTGAATGAAAGATCATTTAAAAAAGTTCATCAGATCTAATTCCATCTGCTATTTTAAATGTTTTCAATAATGAGGACAATAAACATCACCATTAAGAATACTTTTTTATTATTGATACTGTCAAAGTATAGATTTGAAAAGTACTTAGCCAGTTTATACACAACTTAAAACGCAGATTTCTATGAGGTTCTTTTAAATTATGTTTTAAAAAAATTCAAGATCAAAACTACAAAATAAACTTCTTTTATTTATTTTTCGATATCTTTTAATCAATAATAAAAAGTCTTTTTTTTGGTAAATAAATATCAAAAATAGTTAAAATTGTAGCAAGTCCTTAAAATAGAAAGATTATTTTTGAATTCCTCGTATTACTTAGAAAATAATCAAGGTGAAAGAATATATTTTTTTAAATAATGACACTTTGATTTAAATTTTAACAATGGACAGTATGTGTCAGTTTAAATTTATTTTGGAGTAGAAAAGCGAGTTTTGACTTTTTAGACAAGTCGAAGATGTGGAAAAATAATAGAATGATGTATGTTTAAACATGAAATTCCTTTTGATAGGAAGCTATGAATTTGATTGGTAAATTTATTTAGGTAAAAAAAATTTTGTCAATTAACATGCATAAATAATTGTCAGTAAAATAATACCAACAAGAGATAAAATAATTTCTTTGAAAAATGATCCGAGCTAATGCATAAGAGATAGAAAATTGGCTAGACTTGAGAAAAAAAGGATAAAAAATTTTATAATATTATCATAAAGCGAAATAAAATGCTGTTGTCTTTAGAATAAATGTACAATTTTGTGTTCTCTTAATATCATTGATTTAACAGAGAACATGTTCTTTTTGGAGGGTTTAAAAATAATTTGAAAATTTGCTGCCCGTTCTTTGTTTCTTTGCTATTTAACTTTATTTTGGGTTTC
>JAOUZG010032936.1:6103710-6134779 GCA_026289955.1 Argiope argentata | reverse complement strand
TATATATATATATATATATATCTTTATATATATATATATATATATAAGCTGAAGAGAAAAAAAATTAGAATTATAAAATAGCATTAAGAATAAATTGGTAATTAGGAAATTGTAGTGGTAAAAGTTCCAAAATTAATTGAATCAGTACTTGATTTCGACTTGAATAAAATTGATTGCATGGCCCTCTGTCATAAAACGAAACTATAAAACTAAATAATTTTCTAAAACTGTTAAAAACTTTCCAACGCTGAGGATCTTCTTGGCAATAGCCACATTTGCCTACCTAATAATCCTGCATCCTCCCCTTAATTAGAATGATTTATATATTCTCTTTCGACTGTTGACATCGCAGCTCGCGTATTGTAGATTCAAATCTCTTGGGAATTAAATCATACTGATTACAAATGTCTTGAATGTGCCCACTGATTCGAGCGTTATTAAGGGTTTTTTTTTTCTCAAGAAAACAATGTTCATGCTGTAGACATTTTGCTTTAGAAAAAGCCTGGTTATCTCACCATGAGCCTATAGTTTGTAGAAGCCCAGTCAAGATCTATACAAGTTTTAAGAGCAAATGAATTTAGAACAATAGTTTTTTTATTAAAAGAAATAAAAATCAGACTTCTAATTGCATTGCAGGAGAAACTCTTGCTGAAACATTAAAGAAGTTTTTCAAGAGGTGTTTTATTTCCTGAAAATAAGTGAAAATTCACTTTTATATCTGTAATTTACTTTCAGCTATAATAAATGAAACCTTGATTAAATATTCAGTATATTTCCGTTATAGAAATGTGTAATCGTTTTTAAATGAAATGAATCATTTTGTATTAAGTTGGATTACATTTATATTTTAAAATTACTTTATAAGTAGCCTTTCAGAAGGAATTTTCGAAGTAGTTAAAGTATAAAAATATTCCTACCATTGTTTACCATGAATTTATTTTGAAATTCATATAATAGTAGTATTGAGTGTCATTTACGTAACGAAATTCTTCTCATTTTCTCGTAATGCAAACGACAAAAAAAAAAAAAAAAATGAAGATAAGGGATACGAAATAAAGTAAAGCAAAATCCATTTCGTAGCACCTGCATTTGCAATTATATGCCGAGATTATTTAGTATTTAATGCATTTCTTTTAATGTAACATAATTTTTTTATTTAATGTTGATAATTCATGAAACTTATGGTATATCAGCAACTTTTAATGTACATAATATAAACTTGAGCAATAGCCTTACACTATTTTTATCTTTATTGCCCTTTGCACTTGTTCAATTTTTATTTATTTATCCATCTTTTATGTCGTAATTTTTTTTCACTTATATTGCAGATAAAATCAGCAATATTTAAAAATGGAGGCGTTAAAAAACATTTCCACCATTTTTTTCATTCCGAAGTCAAATCTTATATGTAAATATTAAAAAAAATCAAAAAAATTACGACAAGCCTACCTAATATTGAAACATGCACATTATGGAAAAACATATCTATTTTTATTTTACTCACAACAGGGGGAAAAAAAGAAAAAAATTATAACAATAAGACAAAGGGGGGGGGGCGAAATATCAGTTTTCAGTTTCTTTTCAACAATGAAATAGATTGTTGCAAAATATGTTTAAAATATTTCAAAAAAAAATTATTAAAAATAGAAAAAAGAATTATACCGTAAAAAATGTGGTACTGTAAAATTTTGACTTCTTAAATAATATTTAAAAGATAATTTTTTGAAAATCGCTCCGAAAAGGACTTTTTTGCCCTCCAAACTATGTATTTACCAAATTTGATTGCCATAAGTCAGACCGCCTGGTTTGTACAGAGGCAGTACATACACACTGAAGCAAAGAGCCGGAAGTATTTTACTTTTGTTTAAACATCAAAATTTAGTTAAAATACCAATGCATATGCCCCCCAAATATTCTTGCCAGCAGATAGCATGTTTTTAGCAAACTTAAACGAATCGCTCCCAATCCTTTTTTTCCCCCCTTCAAAGAGCTACGCATGATTTAATGAAAGTTTATGACAAGTACGGGTCTGTCCCACTACCATGATAGCATGCATTAAATAAATATGTTTTAATGTCGACACTGAGGAGCATCTGCATAAAAACATTACTTAAATAATTCTAGCTCGTGCTTATTAACATTTTTAAAAATCATGACGATAAAGCTATATATATATATATATATATAATTTAAAAATGGCAGGCTTATGCGATAATGCTTCGAAACTATTGTGGAAGATTGTTCACATTTCGATTCTTAATTAAGAATATAATTAAAATTTTGAAACTCATTTTCGAGTAAGTAGCTGTTTCCTAAGAAATTACTGTCAGAAAATTGCCTTGTGAAACTTATTGAACGATTTGTGGATCATATCCGCCATATGACGTAAATTAAGATAATATCAGCCTCTAAACTCTGTCCAGGTAAAATACATCGATGTATTAGTAATGACTATTTACAAATTGGTGCTACCACCATTCCATGTTGCAGAAACGTTCTGTCTTATTGTACTGCGGCAATTGAAAGTCTAGGACCGAATTAATGACCTGTAGCTGCGTAACATAAATACTAGACAAGTGATCACTCCTGTCCGGAGGCTGTTAGCTGTCTTATGAAGCTAGCGCCACAGTACCTCTTCTTTGCACTGGGACTACCGAGTATGTACTAAATTGCCTCTGCGAAACTGCGTTGTAACTGTTAACAGACTGAAATTTAAGTTTTTTTTTTTTTTTGTATGTATGTGCGCGCGCGCGCTCTTTCTTGTATCTATTGATAAAATCTCTTTTGGCTTTCTACTCATGCAAAAGGGATAGCAGCCATTAATGCTTTAAACCCCAGTACATTACTTCTTTCAAGTTCTAGTACAAAAGTGGTGTATTAAAGTAATTCTTTCCTACGAAATATCCATGTTGAATGAACATGAAACTATAGTCTAATTGAAAATCGGTGTGTGATATCAAATTCTCATTACACGCATGCATACAATTTTAATTTTTCGAACTCGAAATATAGAAAATGTCTTGTCAAAAACTGTATTGCCATCAAAAAATTAGAACTCGAGATTCAGACTAATCTCCATGTTTAGTCGGAAAACACGTTTTTAGCATTATGACTGTGTTTTTTTGTGACTTGAATGATTCAAAAATATTTTTAGCCAGACGGGTAAAGTTTATGTGAGGTTCACATAAAGTGAATCGACTAAATAATCGTAATTGTATTCATGTTAATATATTTTTTAAACGAATATTGGCATCAATATGTAATGAAGTAAGATGTAAAACCGAAGTAAGACGTGTATCGCTCATACAATCATTATTCTAATTAAATGTTTATTTGTACTTAACTACTTTTAAATTATTTACAAGTTGATTCTTAATTCAACCTTATATGACGTAGTCGGTATCTAAAGGACCTTTTCAAAGTTAAACCTTTAAATACTTTTGAAAATTTTACGCATTTGCTAAGCCTAATTGGAATCATCAGACTTTCTCGCCAAGGATTAGAATCCCTTATATTTAGTAGATGGTCTTCACGCCAAATTTGTTGATTTCTATAAATTTTGAACTAAATTTATTCAGAATGAATCTCTCGATCCGGATGTTTGAATAGAAGTTAACACGATTTGTACAAAACGGAGAGAGCTAGTATGATAAAGTTCGGTACATGGATTAACATGTATTTGCATCCATGGTCAGGGCCTGACTAAGGCAGAGGCAGTTGGGGGCAGTTGCCCCGGGCCCCCACATTAGTGGGGGCCCCAAATCGGTTATAAATGTTTTTTTTAATGAATGCTCTTCATTACTGGAGTAGTGTCGCAGAGGGGGCCCAAAGAAGCTTTTGCCCCTGGCCCCCGCTAAGTCGGGCCTTGTCCATGGTGTAACTGCTTATCAAATGGCGGGTCAAATCTAACAAGAGGTTGACCGCCTGTGCTTTCAGAAACATGTAAACGCGATAATCAAAAATGCAATGACTTAAATATATCAAATTGGGTGATCACAAGTGTAGAAAAAATGTTACAATTTTTGGTTTCGTGATTACAAGTTTAGTTTTTTGTCAATTTTATTTAGTTTGGTTGAGAAAAATGCATCTAAAACACACAATTTATTTTCAGGCATTATTTACCATATGCAGGAATTAAACGTCAGAAATGTCATGATACGTTTAGTAAAAATGCTAAATCTGCGCCCAAGTTTAATATTTTTTAACTATTGAACGCCAATCGGTTGCAAAGCGTTCTCTGGGATAACACCGTAATTAGAGTTAGCGAAAAAGTTTTGGGAGCCACTCCTTCGCTGTGTATGTGTTCGCGGCATTCCAAACGCAAAATTTGGGCGTGAAATTTTTTGCCCCGAAATTATTGATATTCATAAAAATTTAGACCAAATTCATTTAAGGGAAAACCGTCTCTGAATTCGTACACATCTTAATTTAATAACTATAAATCCCTGTCTGATATAAAAATGTAATTTAATAAGTAGTTTTTAAATCTAAATGATTGATTTCAAAGGCATTGTTAAACGTTGATCAATAAGCAGCTCTGACCTTTTTTATACGACACTGATTTTGCCATAATGTGGAATCCCTCAGAAAATCTTTGCAAATACATATTTTTTAATAATTACATAGCAGTTTAAAGAAAAGGTAGAGTGTGAAAGGAGACCCCCTTTGTCGGAAGGTGGTATATTTTTTAAAGCTGCACGTTTATAAATTGCACATTTTAACAAAACATGTACATTACTATATATATGGTTGATAAAAAAAATGTTTTTTTGTTATACTTTTTGACCACATTTTTTTTTTTCTTCAATAAGACGAATATAAATCTGTTACCTGTTAAAGCTACATAAATCGTAGAGTATTGATAGCACCTTTGAAAAAAACCAGTAATAAAGCATCTTATCGATAAAAATGCTGTTTCATTGCCTGTTATCTCAGATGAATTCTTCTTTTTGCTGCATTCTTTGTGTTAGAACTAACCACAGGGGGAAAAAATAACGGGGATTCCACGTGAGGCGAGAGACTTGGTTGTTCTTTACGGGCTGCCTTGAAAAACCTCCGCCGAGAGTTCAAGAACCCCTTTCGGGTTGCAGCAGCAGCATCCCTTTATCTCAACCAAAAAGGGGGAGGGGGTGATGTGAGAAAGCCTCGCATTCCGATTCCCTTTCGGCGGGAGGCTTCCTCAAGGTTGCTCTGACCCAGATCCCCTCCCGGAAAACGCACTTGCCATGAGGGGGACTGCATAGGGGCTGCCAGTCCCTTCTTTACCAAAAGGGTATTGATTATATACCCGACCGGAGGGTTACACCCCTTCCCCGGGAGGTCATTGCCCCGAATGCCAATCCCAATTCTCCCTTCCCCCGCCCAACTAGTCCTCAGCGCTGGAGGGTAGTTGCAGCTCTCTGACAGGGGTAGTGTTGCATGATGGAGGTTGTTGTTGCTAACCCCTTCTGTCTTTTCTCTCTGGCTCGCGTCAGATGATTTTTTTTTTCACTTTTACTCCCCGGTTCTATCCTTGCGTAACTTTTTTGGTGGTGTTGTTTGTCTTCTTTCAGAACGAGACAGTGCGAATTCGTGCACTGTCGCGCCTTTTTTTTACTGTTATTTTTTTTATCCTCTTTCCCTTCCCTTCCAACTGCTGCCTTGCCTGTCTCCCCTTCCGAAGAATGGACTGTTCGTAATGAAGGTAGAGGGGTATTTATTGGAACGTCAGGTGACAAACAATAGGCGACTGAGGCATATTTCATCTCATAGAAACTCTCCGGTACTCCTTGTTTCTCAATAGGGAAAGAGGGCGAAGTAATTGGCACGATCAAAGTGGAAAGTTGAAGCTCTAGTGGCCATTGTTCAAGTCCTGGTGTGGACATATTTATAGAGATGTTAATTCTGTAAAACGTGTAGTGCGGAGGATATGAATACTTTAGAAAGTTACTAATGTTAACGGACCCGGAATGAGAATCAGATTTTTACATAAATTCGAATTAAGACAAACTGGTGTGTGAATTGTCTCAGTTGCAGTGAGCAAAATATTTTTAATTAAAAGCAAATTTAAATTAATTTTTGATACTTAAGTGTTGATAATCGTAATTAATCAATGAATAGGTAATAATTTCAATCAATATGTAATTTTAACAAATGAGCAGTGTATCGATCTCCGATTTTTACATTGTACAAGAAAGCAGAATATATTTGACATGCTCAATTCTTTGAAAAAAAAAAATGTGGAATCTTCCCACAACTTTTTCGCGTACTTTCTAACAAAGATGAATTTTTGCTATAGACGCATTTATCCCCAACCGAGTGAAATTCAATTTTGACGCAGAATTACAATTGCAGTTGCAAAATCACTTACCAAATTTGATATGTTTAAAGTCATTGCGTTTATGAGCTATCTCGTTTACATACTTCTGAAAGTACAGACCAAAAGACTATCGGCTCATTATTGAATTTGGCTCAAAATTCTATAGTTTCCAACAATATGGATGTTAAATCTTTGTTCGGAATTTCATCCATCTAGCTCTCTTCGTTTGGTAGTTGTCATGTTAACTGATATCCGAAAAGTCAGACAAACAGACTTACTCTGAATAAATATTGCTCAAAATTCGATAGAAATCTACAAATTTTGTATAAAGACCGTGTTCCAAGTTTCATCCGAGCGCAAAGCATTTTAAAGTTAAATTTGTCACCAACATTTTACAAAAATGTGTTTTTGAACCCCGAGAGGTCTGAAACTTGGAAGATCTGTCAAAATTAGTCGTGTAATTCAAGATGCGTCGGATTTTTCGTTGATTACAATACTTTCCCCGTACGAGAAAATAGAAAGCGCGACACTGTAGTTGAAATATAAAGAAAATAAATTAAAGATAAATTTCAAAAATTATATATAAATTGTCTACTTTAAAGTAGTGTATTAAGTCAAGATAATTTTATCTGCAAATACATACTAATCAGAAACGGATCAGAGTGACTTGGTTTATTATGTGATCCAATTTATGGGTATGTTGGTTAGAACATGATTTAAGAATCTTTAAAAATGCTTTAAAGCATTTCTAAATTGAAAATTTTTTGTGCCCCTCTTTGATTTATATCAAGTTTGTGAAAATGAAATTTAGTAATTTTTTTATTATTATTCAACTCTAAATTTGTAACAGGTTTTCAATTTTTTTTAAAAAAATCTTTATTTTTTACACATTTGTGTGTTCTTGATGTCAGTCCGCCAATTTAATATTTTCAGAATTTAAACATTAGGTTATTGAATCTTTCATTTAAATTCGGATTTCATACGAGTTGAGCCATTTGGTAATAAATTTAAGAAAATTTGTTTCAAAGATTCTATAACATTTTCAGTGATAAATTTAAAAAATTAAAGTTGAAAAAGTTGAAAATTATCGAAACGAAACATCATTTTAATTCGCGTTTTAAGTGTTCTTTTCAGAAACAGCTTTATTTTGTAATTAATTAAGCAGTATCATCCTGCGGGGCCAATTCCGATCTTTGAGGCTCGACATTTTTTTTCTTGGACGGAAATGTAGTCACGTACGTTTCTTCCTTGGTGAGACTAAGCTTTCCTATTAAGTACTGAAGTTATTATTGATCTAAGCAGACTATTAGTTATTAAAAAAGAAAGATAAAATAATATTGTTTAATTTGAGTTTATTATTGTGAATTGATCAAAATCAATTTTATTGATTTTCTAGTGATCTATTGCCTATCCCCTCACCTCCTGTGCTGAAACCCCTTTTAGGGGATCTGCAATTCTTAGTGTCGTGCAACCCTTTCCATGGGAAACATCTTCGGGTAATTCTCCAGACCAGTGAAGCATATCTTCAAATTAGTTTCGTGCTTCGAATCCAAAATAAATAGATATCAATTCCAGCAAATCCGTCGGATCGAATTTCCGCTTCTTTTTTTCTTTTTCACCGTTCTCCTTAGTTTCAACACAAAAGGGAAAATGAGGTGTTTATGTAGTAATTGTTGGGGATCGGGACATGAACTTGACATATTTTTTAAAGTTTTAAACGATGAATATTTGTGCATATCTCTTGATGTACAAGTTATTTTATGGGGAAAAAGTGATAAAGATTCAACTTGCAAGGGAATAATGCATAAAAGTTTCCAGTGAAAGTCAGTAGGATTCTTTGAAATTAATAGCCGACCAGTTTGATTAGATAAAAATTGTCGGATGTATCAATAAAAATCGGCAAGCGCCGTTTCCAAAACTTTCTCGCGTATTCTCGAATGAAGTCGATCTTTTGTTTTAAACATGTTTTGCGAACTGATCGAAATGAAATCTGACAACGAATTACAATTGCAGTCGCAAAAATCCCATACCGAAATTGATATATTTTAAAGTCATCGCATTTTTAAATTATCGCGTGTACGTGCTTCTGAAACTACTGATGTTCAGCCCTTTATTGAAGTCAGCTCGAAATTTGATAGATGTCGACACTATAAATGTAAATCTTTGTTCCAAATTTTATTCATCTAGCTTCTTTTTAATCTCAGAATTATTTTCTTTTTTTAATTTTGTGTTTGAGAAATTTGGCAATGATGTTTAAGCTTATTTCCTGGTGACATCCTGAAGACAAAATTTGCACAACAAACAAGAAAGCGAGTTCAGCAGCATTCACAAGAGGCCTATTATTGCGCGAAGTGAAAGGCCAAGCCTACTTCAGGAAGGTCACATGACCACAATGGGCTACAGTGGCAAATAGAAAATCCGTCCTGATTGATAAAAGTTTTTCTGGTTTCTAAGTGATCCGCATGATTCTAATGGTTCGAACTGATCCGGTAACATTTCATAACACTGTATGCCAGAACTGATTTCAGAACTTAATTTTCAACATGCACGCCCGTACGCTCTCACACATATGATATAAATTTGGAAAAAACGTTGTCCTTTCATGTTAAAAATGTTTGGAAAAAATGTCATTGTCCTTTTTCAATTTTTTATTGCCAAAGGGACACAGCTAGTTATTAAATTAAATTGATTAAACCTTGAGAGAATTTTATTGGAACTAATCTAAAAATTTCCTGAACGATAACAAAATTATTTTTAAAAAAACATTTTTATTTGATATGATTTTTTATGCATTTTTCCGAGTTCTGGACAATACCAGAAAATTGAGTGTTTATAAAATAAAACATTTGTAAAAATTAGGAATAATCGGTCTTTGTCATATTAAAGCATATGAAATTTATGTATAAATCTTATTCATAGTTTTAAATGAAAGATTTAATTAACTAATAAAAAATTACCATCAGGATTCCGAGTGAATATACTAAAATTGTAAAATCTATGAAGTCGAAATGGCATTAAAATAGAAATGGAATTGTTAGTTAAAAAGGGCTGGTTAGAAATGGAATTGATTTTTAAAATTGAATAATATATATATATATAATTTCTGCATTGTAAAAAAAATTTGTATTTTGGAACCAATAATAAAGCTAATCATTTGCCTTGATTTGAATATCTGCGTGTCAGAAGATTATTCAATGACTTGAAGAATATTTTGTTAGAAGTGTTTCCAACATCTTTATAAAAAGCTAATTCTGAAACGTTTTTTTTTAAAGGAAGGGGAGAATTGATTCGTCTGAGATTATAAATCCCGTGACGCCAAGAGGTCATCTGACTTATCTGATTGCTTAATTTTCATTAATGAAGTTGAGTAACAAATGAATTTTGAATCTGCACTCTGTGTTTCAATGAATAAGATCTTGATTCATCTGAAAACAGATTACGGGGGGGGGGCAGGAATGGTCTTTTCAAAACTTCCTCGCATACTCTCTGCTAAAAATAATTTCGTTTTAGACTCTGAATTGATTGAAACCAAAATTTCGCACAGAACTACAATTGGAATCAAAAAATCATATAACAAACTTAATATACTTAAATCCTTTCATTCTCAAGTTAATGCGTGCTCATGCTTCTAAAAATACAAAGCTTCTATCTACCCCCCCCCTCTTTTTTTGGCTTAAACTTTGATAAGTGTTTACAGTATAGATACTAAATGTGGGTATAAAATTCTATGCATAATTTATTTTTGTAGTTATCGTGTGAATATACATTCGAACGACTGGATATACAAAATGGATATTGTAAAAAAATGTTAAGAAAAGAGCGAGGGGGGGGGAAGAAAAAAAATTGAAAATTGCTGAGAATTTCTCTGAAATTATTATATGACTTAAAGATATTATACTAAATTTCATCCGTCTTGCTCAAAATTTAGGATTAGGCTGATATGATGCCAAAAATGTTTTTTGAACTCAGCGAAGATCTAAAACCTGGAAATACATCAAAATTGAGGTCGATTTTTTACGAATACGAGAAAGTAAAAATGATGAACTACGAGGAGGAGAGGGTTATGTTTTGAGAAAGATTAGAGAGTATGGATTCATTATTAGTTAGTTTTGCTCCGTTATTACAGGAGTTCTTAACCGGTGCAGTTCTAAGAATTCAAACTTTGACTGTGAATCAGATTTGGATTAATGTTTAAGTCACCCATATCAAATTCATGAGGACAACCGTTTTATGACTTGCCAAGCCTAGCTTTGATCGGATGTTGTCAATTCCTGTTTATTATATGGAAGTTCGTGAGCTATAACTGTGTCATTTGTGATTATTAACCCTACTTTTCCACTTTTAAGAGATAATTCTTTATGAAATTTCTCACAACCCTCAACATTGGGGTAGATTTTGTCATTTTCATCGCAAACTTGATAAAAAGCGGCACTTTGAAGTATAAATAAACAATCGGAATCCTCTATCATTATTGTGTGGGCGTAGTTTAAAGTATTTTTCTACTTGCGTTATAATAATTATGCTTTTTTTTAAATATTTTTTTTTTTAGTTTTAGAACGTATTTTGGGGAAATGGATTAATATGATTAAATTATCGTTAATACTATCTAATTTACGACTGTATTATGCTGTTAATGTTAGAACATTGATCATTGATTATGAAATGTCTTATTGAAATTTTTTAAGGATACTATTTTAAATTATGATTGCATATTGAATTTGGCACATTTTTATAGCTTAGTTGTATTAACAAAGTGGCGAATATGGGGCAAAAGGTGGATGTAAGTTTTATTTTACAGTATCTCAAAAATTGTGGCAAATGGATGCAGTTGACCCTTGATGGTTTTTCAGAAATTTATTTGTGAGCTTTTATATCAAATAAAAATTAGTGAAATATAGATATTTCATTTAATGGTTGTGATTTAAAAAGTCTGCCAAAGCAGAGAATGTGCTGTGAAATAATGTATTCTCGAAAGGGATTTTTTTTATCGGGTGCAGGGTCCATTGAAAATGTATAGTAAACATTCGGAAAATCATTACCTAGTATTTGCCAACTACTTTAAATATTAAAATTTTGATGAGCAGTTGGTCGCTAAAGACGGCTTGCAATCTAAAAATTAAAAAAAGGATTATATATCGTTCATTCTAATTCCCATTTTCATTATTTTATCCTTATCAAAATAATCTCCACCTTTTTTTTTAAAAGTGGTAATTCAGTGATTTTTAAATCAATATTTTATTGTGAAATGCTAGTTAATGTTAATATTTCTTTAATCGTCTGCCTTTTCCAGTCGTATAAAAAAATATGTTTTTATAGAAAAAAAATTTGTAAAAGGTGTATAGTTTTTAAAATTTTATACGTTATTTCATTTTCTCTCATATGGGTAGAACTGACTATAAAATAAATTTTCCTTTTTGAATATTTACCTTTAAAAATAAATACCTGAATACCCTACGTCCCTGAACGCAAGAATCAGAAAATAATACCGGAAAGTTGTCAACATTTTAGTAAAAAACATTACTACTAAACTAGAGATATAAATTTGTCATAGGCAGTGAAAAGTGACTGAGTTAAAGTTTCATTTTCATGCTAAGACACTAAGTTTGACGTGTTTTAAGCAGTTAGGCCCATAGGAACGGTGAAATGGGGCTCCACTACAAGATACTGAAATTAGACCAAACTTCTTACCGAAATTTCCAAAATCGCACAAACGGAGAGAAATAATAATGTATAGATCTCAATTAAAAATGAACTCTTAAGTTCTTATATCAGATTTCTTCATGGAGTTTGGAATGTGTAGGTTACAAATAAGACCAAAACTTTGTCTATTTTCCAGTTTTGCTTACTTTAGATAAGTTTAACAAATGTTTTTGAGAACTGAAAGGGTCGCTAATATATGGATATTTCTTCTTTATTGTGAAGTAATATGAATCGCACAATTAAAAAAAATCTCTTATTTCCTGGGATTTCAATTCATATTTGCGCTGGCCTCTCACCATCTCAAGGTGATGTATTTTGATGGTGAAACATTTTCACTTGAAATGGGCATTTAAAGTAAAACATTCTTTTACCTGCAAATTAGCACTTCTGATTTTCAGAGAAACACACTCCTGGCATTCCGATAGTTTACTGAGTAAGGCAGTAATTGCATCCGTGGGGGGAGGGACAAATAATAGAGGTAAACAAACGAAGCCGTCCTACCTCCGATGCCCCCGTTCCGAAAAGGCGAAGCAGAGGGTTCTCGCGAGCCCGCTCTCCGTCGAGCAGCAACAGTAGTTGAAGTACTCACAAGTTCATTAGATTTGTTGAGCCCCAAAAGGAGAAAAAAAAAATCTTCTGAGGTTATTAAGTGTTGAAAACCCAGCTTATGCTTTTCCCCAGCGTAAAGGCTACACCCGACCGCGCATGTGCTCGTGGGTGCATGGGGGCGAAAGGGAGGGAGGAATGCCCCCATTCTTGGGAGTAGTGTAGTGGTTTTACGAAAGAGGGACGGGGATCGGCGAAGTGCGTGAGGGGGCGAAATGGAGAGGAGGAATCGGTCGGTCGTCAGTGCTGTAGCGCCTGGCCTCCCCAGGCCTTGCGTTCGACGCTCGGATATTGGTATGTATTCACCCGGTGAACATTCCTATCAGTTGCAACACTATCTTGGGATAAACATACCCTGCCGATATTTGCGAGATCGAGGGATGAAAACAACAAATTGAGACAGTAAGTACTTGCGATATAACTTGTTTTGAAATTTTTAGGCTTAGTGAAGTGCGTGTACGAAGGTGAGGGCTGGGCGGTGTAGCGGTTGAAAGTGAATACGGTGTACGTGTTTGCCCTCCGTCCGACTTGGGGAAAAAAATCTTCCTTCCTTGATAAATTTTGAGCTCTCTCTCTCATTTTACATGTTATATCTAATCATGTAAATATGTGACAAGGATATTCTTAAGAATTGTGTGAAATGTTAGCAAATCGATTTCTCTTTTCACCGCTTGGTTACGATAGCTATTAATTTGACTGTTCGGAGAGTGGGCGTGTTTATTTGAACCACCTTACAAATGTTTCAGAAAATATTTTTATTCTATACCCATCTTAAATTTAACATTTAAAGGGCAGTGAAGAATTAAAGAAAAAAAATGAAATGCATGCTTTCCCGAATTTCGAAACAGTATTTGATTCATAACTACTCTCGCGCTTGAAATGTAAACAACTTTCTGTAAAGAATATGCGCAAAGTGCATGTGCGATTACGATTTTTTTTAATAGTGTTTTTGTATTTGTTTGATTCAGCAATGTTATTTATTGTATGATTAAATTCTAAACAGATGACAATTATAAAAAATAATTTTTTGCAGTTTGCTCTGGTTTTTCTTTTCTATATTTTTAATACAAGTAATTGCACGCATATTGCTCTACTATTTAAATGGATTTTCACTTATTTTAATTTCAGTTTTGAAGCTGAAATGAATATTAAATGCTTATTAATTTCTCTGTTATATGTTATTTAATAAGATTTTTTTTTAATTTTCTGAAAAAATATTTCTGTAATCATTTTTATATATTCATTTTTATAATAATTTTATGTATACTTGTGGTCTTAAAACTTAGTTTTTTTAGATTGAAACTTTTTTAATGTTTGTAAAATCTAAGTAATTTTTTAATTGAATGAAATATTTTTTAAGTTTCAAAAGGAATTTCTCAATAAAACAGAAAATCTAAAATAGTTTTTAAATTTAAATAAGGATTTCAGAAACAATATTTCTTTTTTTAATAGCAAAATTATATTAATATTATTTAATTCTAAATAATGCTGTTTTTCGGGGAGTCGAAGGAAATAATGTAGCAATTGTTTCGATTTGTGCTTTTTATACATCCTTGAGGTCTTTCATTGATAGGTTTTCATATCTCTTCAACCAGAAATGCACATATATTGTATGTGTGTGTTTATTTATTTATTTTTTCCAACTAATATGTTTTTCTTCTTAAAGCATAGTGACTTTCAGAATTTTGCATTAAAAAAATTTTTTTGTATTCTGTACTGAATGTCATTTTTGGAACATAAAAGCAACATTTTTATTACTTTCTAATATTTTTGAAACATTAACTGAGAGAATGAAAGTTAGAACTAGACAAAATTAAAAAATTACTTTAAATTTTGGTTTTATTGTTAACCCTTTGACTTCAATTGTAATTTGGAAGTGGTTTTGCAAGTATATCTTGCATTCCTACAATCACAGTATATGTACATATATCTATTAACATGCATTTTTGTAATGTTGTACTTTTTTTTCTGTTTAGTGTTGTAGACATGTATTACTTTACTCATATTTACAGAATAAAATGTTAAAGATTAGAACGAAATATTTAAGCTTAAAATATGACAAGTTTGGGGAGAAAATATTTTAACTTAAAATGTAACAAATTACCTGTGCATATATTTATAAGATTTTTGAAGGAAAAAAAAAGGCTGATCAATTAAATTCTTTACTTATTATCTTTAATATAAGCTTTTTTAAATAACAATGGCATAAAACTATACCTAAACAAATTAAAAACATATTAATATAAATATTTGGAAATAAAAATATCATACTTTGCACTTTATAATTTTTTGCAAATAACTAATTAAATTATTAATAACTTTTCTCAGTAAAGAATTTTTCCCCTCTCTTTTTAGCAAATTATGATCTTAACCTAGGCTAGTAAAAAGGAGACTGATGCAACTGAATTACCTCCTGGAAGAATTTTGTTATTTAAGTAGTAGAGTCTGTTCAATGTTCCACTGTG
This sequence comes from Argiope argentata, assembly GCA_026289955.1. Classification (NCBI taxonomy): domain Eukaryota; kingdom Metazoa; phylum Arthropoda; class Arachnida; order Araneae; family Araneidae; genus Argiope; species Argiope argentata. The sequence continues at coordinate 6,119,710 of JAOUZG010032936.1, read as the reverse complement.
TCCTTAAAAATCTATTAATATTTATAAAATTATGTATTTTTCACACATTTTATTACCCTGTAGTTCTTTAATTCATTTCTTTGTTGACAATTGTTTTGTTGTTGTTTCAATTCTTTTTTAAACAAATAAATGAAAAATCTACATTCAATAGTGTTGATTTCAAGGGATTTTCAGATTAAGGGAAGTTATTAAGCATTTCAATTTTTTACAGCCCATAAAAACTTAATACTTTCAAAACATTTTATTATAACTTCATTATTTACTTATGTCTCATGCTTAGAGTTTCGGAGAGTGCTTCAGATTTTTGGATTAGTTTTATTTATGTATGATTGTTATTTTATAGTTGTTTTGTAATAATGATTTATTTTTTTAATTATTCAAATATTTTTTTAGGCATGGAGCATTAAATGAAGAATGGAAGCTAAGAGTTCAGAAAGACGATATAACACTAGATTCCGAGGTGTGCCAAGGTCAATATTTACATATTCTCGCACTGGAAAAAAATCTGCCAAATCAAATAATGAAAATATTTTACGAACAGACATTAGAGATGATTTTGTATATACGAAACTGGGGAAAAAACCAACTTATGAAAGAGATTCCACTAGTCCACCCAAAGCTAAAATCAAAACAGAGCTACCTGCTGTTATTAAACAAGAAAAAAAGTCTCCTAAATTGGAATCAAAATCAAACCCTGTCCCTAATGGCACTCACAGGCCTTCTCTTGAAGCTTCTGAAGACAAACCACCTCAAACAGAGGCAAGTGAATCTGTTGAAATCAAAACAATTGAATCAATCAAAATTGATAAAGTACCACCTCTTAAAATAAACAAAGTTCCCTCCTTGAAGGTTGATAAAATAGTGTTACCATTTAAAGAAAAGAAAGACTCTCTTCAAAAAGTTGAAGAAGTGCCACAAATTAATAATCAAGTTGTTAATATTGAAGCTAATAATCAAACAGTGCCATCAATGAAAAACGATAAAGTGATTCCACCTCCTAAAAATGAAAAAGTTCCATCTCCTATCACAGAAGAAATTTATTCTTTCGAACCAGAAAAGACTGAAGAAACTTCACCTGAATTATCTCCAAAATTGGAGAAAGAAATTGATGGTATATTTTTTGAATCTAAGTCATCTGAAGAAGGAAGTTTTGCAAATAATAGCAATGCAAAATCTGTGTGGATTACATCCAAAGAAAAACTCAGTTGGAATAACTGTACAGTTGCTAGTTATAATCCTAAAACAAAAATGTTTCGTTGTGTTGTTTGCCAAGCCGTGGGCTTCATGTCTCGAATTGGCGAACATTACTTAGGTACTCATTGTAATGCTAAAGTTTTTCACTGCCCACAGTGTTCATATTGCAGTGCTTGGTGGCGATGTGTTCGGAACCACATGAGTAAAAATCATGGAGTGTCGAATGCACCTGCTTCTATGTGGAAGAACCAGCCTCTTCTAGATGAGATAATGCAGATCTTACAGAATTTAAAGTACAGTGTGGATTGTGAAGACAGAGTTGAGAAAATAGCAGAAAATTGTGGAAAACGTTACATCTGTCCTAAGTGCCCCTATGCAACAGATCGCAGAGATCTGTACAATAGACATGAAAACATCCATAGAGAAGAAAAACCATTTCAGTGTTATATTTGTTATAAATTGTTTAATCGTGCTGATCATGTGAAGAAACATTTTTGCCGTATACACAAGGAATTCAATTATGATATCAATTTAATACGACGCTTACCTTCTAAAAGAAGCCGAATTCCTGTTAGTCCATCTCTCAATGGTGGTAGTATGGCTGCATTACAAGAAATGAATGAAAAGGTGCCTAAACCATTCAATGTACCAGTCACTCAATCTCATTTGTTAAATTGTTTGACTGGTTCTCCAACAATGGTTCGAGTAAGCAGAGAGATTGACAATGTACCAGAGCTTTCTGAAAAGGAGTCTTTATTTCCAGAAAGCAAGAATGATAATACATTTAATAAATCGCACAGCAATCTGTTGACTTTTTTAACTCAAAATGCTTTTTCCCCCAAGCCTCTTCCTAAACATAATCCAAGTAGAAATAATGATCCTCCTGTTAAGGACATATTACAAGAAGCTCTCTTAAAACCTACAACTTTTAATTCATTTCAACCTTCAATCACACCAAAGAAATTCACTTGTCCCTACTGTCCTTGGACAGGTCCTAATGCATGGGCTTTGCGTATTCATACTTCAATGCATTACAAAACGTTTTGTGTCCTCTGTAATTTCAAATCAAGTGAAATGTCTGATTTGGAGAACCATATGTGGGAATGCCACAAAAAACGGTCCTGTAACAAGTGCAATTTTTTGGCTGATAATCTGCTAGCATTAGATGCTCACATGAAAGAGGCTCAGTAAGTATATTTTATAGTTTTAGATTAGGTTGAAGAACATAGTGCCACTCATTCATCAAATTTACAACATTTTCCTTAAGCTCTTAAATGGATGGCAATTATTCGGTTGTTTTCATATTTAAAAATTTAAATGAATTGGAAAAATTCAAATTTAGTGATAGCATTGTGTTTTGTAAGCCAATTTTTTTTAAAAAAATAGGACCAGTTTTATTTGTGTTATTAAATATTTTTATTGATTTATGTAAGATGATTATTTTAACATAAATTGGATGTTATAGTTGTAACTCTAGTTTTCAATTATAAATTTATTAAGTGGGTTAGTTATTATTTCTCTGATGTGTAAAATTTAATTTATTTTCTTTATCATTTAATCATCCCTTTTTATTTTATAGCTAAAAATACATATATCTTTTTTGTTTGAACTCTTGAAAACAATGAGTCCCTCTAACATTTAAAATTAAATTTTATATTTTGTTGGAATGTGGGAAAAAATGTTTAGTTTACTGAATTTTAATTAGAAGATGTGTTTTCAGTTTTGTAAATACTCTTTATTTGCTATTTTAAAATGAATTATTTCATGGGATCTTAATCTTTAGAACTGCCAATTCTATACTCACTTAAAGAATTGTGTCGCATAAATTGTGAAATTGGTAAGAAAACAAAAAGTAGTTCTAGGTTTATTTCTCAGATATTGGTGTAAAATAATAATAGTTCATATGTACTTCAGTATATGAGAATAAAGTTTGAATATTGATAGGATAAAATATAAATAGTAATATTTAAAAATCTGGCATATCAAATCATTCAACAATAGCCATGAGAGCTAGTTCAACTCTTTGATTTTAGAATCGAAACATACAGTGATGCTATTTAACATAAAATAGAACAGTTACTACCAGGCTTTCAGCATCACTATTATTTCATTTTAAACTTGCATTACAATCATATATGGCCTTATTGATGAAATCTAATCTTCTCTCACTATGATATAGAATGCAGTTTTTAGTTATGCATTTGTTGATGTTTGCATATTTTTACTGTTCTTCTTCCTCATATTGCAGTATGAAACTATGATATTTAATCTGAGTATTTCATTTGTGTTTTCTAAATCTTCATTTAACTTTTTAAAAAAAGAAAAAGTGTTAAACTTGAATTAATAGCCGATATTGGGCAAGAGTAATGAATGTGATACCACTGTGCCATCTCATCAATCTTTTGGTACTTTTTTGTTAGGTGAGCACATGCGGAAAGTCGCCAAAAGAATTTTGGGGCAATTATGTGGCAATTTTTTGCTTGAAAATTAATGTAAGAAATTTATTGGAATTCTATATTATTTGGCGATTTTTCACTGCCACCCGGCTAATGGAAAAGTACCAATCATTTTTTACAACATATCTTGTTTATTTATTATTTATTTTTATTTTGCTCATCTTGAAAATTTTGTATTATAAAGGGTGCTTTTTTAAACCAAGTTTGATGGCATATCAAATTAGCTATTGAAAATTATTTAATGTGAACATCGTATGCAGAAATATATATATTTATAATTAACACTTTCATAATCTTAAATGAACAGTCTACTTAAACATAGTTTGAAGGCTATAAACAGTTGAAACAACTTTAACTATTCATGCATGTGTAATGCTTTTGATGTAAAAATGTTTTTAATAGAAAATATATTACAAATCATATATAAAATCCTCTATCCTTATAACATATATACAACTTTGTGCTCTAAGGTGTGACTTTTAAAAACATATAAACAGAACTTAATAATATACAAATAAAACTACTAAATTACCTGAGGAGTTTCATGAATTATGCAAATAAATTAGAAAAATCTAGTTTTGAATCATTTAGAAATGTAAGAAGTTTGGCTACTTACAATTACTTTCAAACTCATTTTCATGTTTCATCAATTGAAATTATTTGCATTGTAATTTCTTCCACAGTGGTCAAAAGCCTCAGTTTTCATGCCGTCATTGCTCGCAGTCGTTTGAAGTGCGGTCAGACATGGAGGCTCATTGCATTTTTATACACAATCAAATATTACAAGAATGTAAAGAAAATGGCTGTGATTTTTGCACGACTGATCCAGAAATTCTTGATGTTCATAAGAAAGAAATCCATAGCTCATCTTCTACATGTAAGTTAATTTTCAAAAAAGATTTTTTTAGCAGTATTTATTGTAATAAATGACATAAAGCTTAGACCTCTGCATATATTAATATTTCAAAGATTATGCTTCTCTGGTCTGTTAATATAACTAAAAATTTTATTTTATATTCTTTCTCATTAACATTGATAGTACTTTTGTTTACTACTTTGCCAATTCAAATGTTATATATATATATATAATGTAAGCTTTTCTATCAGTGATTTCAGAAATGCTATTAAATTGTAACATTTTATCAGATGAATGACTCTTTTTTCTTCTCTCATAAATGAAGTATGGAGATATAATTCAATTCTTAAGAAAACTAAACTTGAAATTTTGACGAATTTCCACATCTCAGATCCTTTTAAGATCAGAAAATGCATTTTTAGTACTCTGTTTGTCCCTCTGTCCATGAAAATTCAATAACTACATGATGAAATCTTGTGCCAGGCTTGTAGATCCCCCCCCCTAATATAAGGTATAAAGGTACTCAGATTTAAGTAGTACTTAGGACATAATTTTATTTTCACATGCATTCATCTTCACTGTTTAACTGATGAAGATTTGCTTGTATTTTTAATGTTTTTGTCCTTTCATAAAATCATTTATATTTTTTAAGACCTTCTTTAAGGTTATTTGTAACCCTCCCTTCTTTCTATCCTCTATGGCACCAAGTATTATCTTAAAGATTTTAAATATTACTTTAAACTTTTTATTTTTAATTGGAATGATTCTGTGATATTTAATTGAAACAACTGCAAATCCAACTTAATGATAAGCTGTAAATTTCAAAATTTGCAATTTAATTTAAAATGTATTAATGAAGTTCAGACATCCCTATTATAGAATTTTACATTCATATCAGAAGCTAATATATTTATTTATTTAATTCAATTTATAATTTCATTGCTGATTGAAATATTTATAAAATTTAATAATTATTTTTAAATTATTTTTTTAAAAACTCCAAAATCTTTTTTTAAAAAAAATTGCTGGAATTGCTGCTTTTTTACTTTCAATGAATACAAATTGTTTCTGCTTTTTTAAAATTAATTATATGTAATTTTACTAGATTTACATGCAGATAGAATTTTTAAATATTTCTTTTTCATAACTTTTATATGATTTTCAGCAAATATGCATATTTTGAATAGTTTTATTTCAAAAGAAAATTTGTATGACCTAAAATATTTAATTATTGGCGTCCTTTAAATATAATTCTTTTAAAAATTTCTGTGTTCGTTGTTGAAACTCTTCAAAGCATCTTCTCCATTGTATGCATGAAGGGAGGGGACTAGGCTCTAAATGTTTCTTTTAATCCTTTTTTTTTAAAGAATTGTTTTTTTTTTTCATATTTGTATGGAACTAATATTTTTTTATTTTGATTCTGTTATTAATAAAATGAGGGATTAAAAATCTCCTTTATACTAACTTCTAAAAATATTTTTATAAAATATTGAAGTCCACATCTGTAAGTAACTAATAGTTAATTTTGACATTAGATTTTTGATATCATCAAATAAACATAGAATTAAGAAAAAAAAATCTCATTAGCATTGACTAGGCTCTAAATGTTTCTTTTAATCCTTTTTAAGAGAATCCTAAGAATTTTTTTTTTTTTTTCATATTTATATGGAACTAATATTTTTCATTTTGATTCTGTTATTAATATGAGGGATTAAAAATTTCCTTTATGCTAACTTCTAAAAATATTTTTATTTTGATTGTTATTTTTATAAAATATTGAAGTCCATATCTGTAAGTAACTAATAGTTAATTTTGACATTAGATTTTTGGTATCATCAAATAAACATAGAATTAAAAAAAAAATCTCATTAGCATTCTTTGCATCATATTTTTAAGAACTGTGCAATTTAATATAGATGATATTATAGGCATGTCATCATTTTCTATCCTGGTGGTTTATATATATAATCTTCAATTGCAAAAATGGAAGCAGAATTAAGTGTTGCAATAAATGATAACGCAATTGTTAGCTATAAAATAAGAGTTTGCATATCTTTCTGAGTGTAATTCATTATAAATAATGCACTTTTAGAAAAAGAACAGCTTTATCAAATAGTATAAAGGTAGGAATGAGATGAAGTTCTGGATATTTAATCTTCTCAGATTTACAAACTAAAAGGCAAATGTATTTAATCTATTTTGATGTAAACTAATTATATATAATATTATGATTTGCACAATCATTTTTTATACCGTAAAACTGAAATGATTGCCCTTTGACATCAATTACTTGTAGTGGTTTGAAAATAAAGAATATAATTAATTTAAACCTATAAAAAGTGTCAATAAGTCAATTAAACTTTATGTAGATCAGAGTGTTGTGTTAATGTATTTCAAAGCTGCCTATATAAAATTTAAAAAAAAAAAATCATTGAATTGGGGGGAAATGCAGGAGAAGGAATTTTATTAATCCAACTGAGTATAATTTTGAATTTTAATACATTTCTGATAAAATAATCCAGAATTTCTTTTAAAAAATGGCAAAATGTCAGTTAATTTCTAATTGATTGGATATTTTTATCAACTTTTGCACTTCAAAAAAAAAAAGAAGAAGAAGAAGAAGAAAAGACAGTTTTTTACCTGAAGAATGAGCATGCTAAGTGTAGTTTAAATAATGGGCCAAGTCTTTCAGGAAGAGATGTGAAATTTACATATTCACTATGGCTTTCATTTATATTAAGCTTGAATAAATCTATCTATATTAATAAAAATGGAACTAAAAATGCGTTGCTAAGCACAAAACTAGAGAATGGCTCGATCGATTCGGCTAATTTTTATTTTAATATTTTCGTTAAGACACGAGGATGGTTCTTATGGAGAAAGAAAATGAAAAACTGCGTGGAAAATAGTTGAAACGACACTTTTCTTACTTTCCCGCCAAAAATCTTCATTTCCTTCCCTCACACCGAGTAAGATAGCAGGAAGTAATAAATTATGATTTGTTTAGAAAGAAATACGCAAAGTCAGTTGATTTTCATTTATAGATAACGGGATGTTTAAAATAGAAAGAAAATAGTTGCTTTTATTGTTAGTCTGTATGGATATTTAATCTATGCCTGCTCGAAAGAAAAAAAAAGTGAAAAAAAGGTTTGTAAAAGGGAAAGTAGTGAAGAAAAAAAGGATAGAAAAAAAAAAAAGAAGGGTGTGTGTGTGTCACCATTATTTCCTTTGTGCGCGGCATTTTCCAAGCTGTTTTTAAACTATTTCATATCTTGAAAATCATTTGTGTCTTTATTTGTTTAGTGTGTTTACATTTATGAAAATTTGAATCTCATTATTCTATAAAAACGTAGAATTTTAGACTTTTCCCTCCACCATTTAAGTAAAATATCAATTCCAGGACAATCATTGCTCAGGTAGAAAGAGAAAGATGAGTAGTACAATGAATAGAACATCTGAAGAAAATTATACTAAATAGTACTATAAATGAATTATTTGATTATCAAAATTTGTTTGGGTTAAAAATATTTTGGTGGAAAACTTGTTATGAGACACAGCTACATAAAATATTATATGAAAATTTTAGCGAGCATTAATACTGGCGATCCGACTGGTCACCAAAGGCGGCTAGTAGATAATATTATAGTAGTGTTAACATAAAGTATCCAAATATATTGTATTAAGTATTGTACAAACTAATGACATAAAATCACATGAAACAAAAATAAGTATTAAAGCTCTTTTGTTTGTCTTTCAAAATCATATTACAAGAGAATAGGATATAGAATAGAATTGCCAATTATAGTCAAGAGAATTACCTAAAATATTACTAGAGAATAATTGAGTAACTTAATCAAATTACTTATCAATTCTTTATTGTTCTTCTCTCAGACTTCTTAATATGAATATTTTATTTTTGCATCTGAAGAGTAAAATATGAAATCAATGTCTACAGCAAAATGTATGATTGATTTAAAATTCTAATCATAAAGGAAGGCAGTTATAAGCAACTTTTTTTTGTTAATGAATTAAGTATTAAAAAGAATATACCAGAATGGCAGTGCAGATTTAATGGAAAACAAATTCACTATAAAGCAATGACCTGATATTTGCAAATGCCACATAAAAAGTGTTGAAGACTTGAGTGCTTTCAGTGTTTGAAAATTTTTGTTGTTAATACTGGGTAGAATAAATCCAAACATAGATGATAATCTATAATGCTGCTTAAGACTAGCAATGTTTGGATTTATTCATTCAGTTATGTTTTAGTTTTATATTTCATTAAAATTATGATATATTTTAGCTATTGCTTCCTTTTATTTACTTACCTCTTTAGTAGCCAACATTTGCTTTTTGGATCCTAGTTTCCTCTTACAAAAATTACTCATTTCTATGTATCTGATTTACTCCTAAAGTTTTCAAATTGAGATACCCAGTAAAGATGGTTACTGAATAACTTAAAATTATTTCAGATTTAATAATCTTTAGGATATTTAAAAAAGGGTCCCTTTCATCTCTGCAAAGACTAATAATACAGTGTGCAGATGTTTCTATTTTGCATAAAATTTATGAATTTGCTTCTAGTATTTATTTTTCATCATCTAATATCTGTTTATTTATCACCATTGCTTCATTGAGTGATTCATTTAGTGGTCATAAATTAGTTTCATTTCTTTTCAGCTCAAGATCCGAGTGCCTCTAGAACCCTGTGCCTCTATTGTGGATGTGATTTTGCTGATCCTAAATCTTTGTCCTTACATGAAGAAATCTTTCATGAGAATCCTCTCCAGACGGCTGGACGTCGTCCCCTCAATCCTTATGGCTGCTCTGTGTGTGGTTACTCCACACCTAAGCAGCCAATGATGATTGAGCACATGCGGATCCATTCTGGACAGACTTTGCGCTGTCAGGCCGGAGAAGGTTGTCAGTTCAACACCCCGTATGATACGGTTCTCAGGGAGCATGTGCTGCAAAGCCACAGTAATGATGACGGTATAGTCAGGTGTCCTCACTGTGGCTTTTCTTGCAGCACACGACTTTCATTCGTCGCTCATTATCAGGAACTTCACCACCCATTCGTTTGTCAGCTGTGCGAAGATGTTGAGCACAAACATTTTGTTTCACCCTTCACTTCATACCTAGATTCTTCCATCAAGGCTATGTTTCCTTTTGCTAAGAAGGTGACCCCAACAAGCAATGACACTTTGGAGAAACCTAGTGATGAGGGTGGTCGTCGTTCGCGCAAGCAGACACAGCCACGAAAGGTTGTCATTCAGGGTGCCACAGTGCCTGAGGTGTCTGCTGGGTCACCAAAAAGAAAGTGGTCTAGTTCCAGAAAAAAAGAAAGAGAGAAATTTATATCTTTATATGTTAAAAAAGTTAGAAAAGTAGCTCAAGCATCTCTTTTAAAATGTAGGCTCTGTGTCAAATGTCCAATCTATTTTAGGCATAAACGAAACTATATACTTCATAAGCAATGGCATTGTTTGAATAAGTATAGGTGTAACAAGTGCATTCAAACATTTTGCCATCGCTACCAGGTGCTTTTACATCAGAAAGAACACAAAGAGACCAAATCCTCTTAGCAGAAGAAGAAAAAAAAAGACTACTTTTCATTTTCTCCCCCTCTCCCTGTGTACAATATATTGATATAATATCTACATTTCTTAAGGGCTTGATACCGGTATGGGATATATTTTTCTTTTCTGCTAGCTCTAAGAAAAAATATAAAATTGTTTTAAGTGTAAACAACTATGTTGCTTAGGCAATAATTTGTTACTTTTTCCAAAAGGAAGGTGGGATTTTGAGGGTATTTATGGTGTTAGTCATTGGCCGGTGGATGTTATATTACATAAAGAAAATTTATGAGTGCACACTGTTAAGTTTTGGTGAAAAGGTGTGTGCAAGTTTAGATACCAGTGTTAGGCATGTGATAATTTCCAAGGTCCTGCTCTTGCAATTGTGATAATTTTTTGGCCTGGAATTATTATTATTATATTATATAAAGTATATATATGTATGCATGATTTCTTACTGAAAATGTTAAATTGTAACAAAATACTGAAATCAAAGCAAATAAAAAAAAGGATTATTAAATTGTATTTACACTTTGTGCACACACTGCCAGCAGAACACAGTTCTGATTGTTGCTGTGATTATGAAAAATTGCTGAAAGCGTAATTTGCAAAACCGGTGAACTTGAAGGCATAAAGTTTTTGAAAATTGTTGAAATGTTTAATTTTAAAATAATTGTTGAAAGTTGATATTTCATTGCATAAAGAAAGAAGTTTTTACATGTTTTTGCTGTAACTTAGAAGGATGAAACTTGGGATTTTTTTATGGTTCTCATGGGAATAATTTTTTCTCTGTTTTTTTTATTATTATTAATTGGAGACATGGAAGTTACTACTCTCCAGAAAATGTATCAGTTCCTCAAGCACTGCTCATGTTTTGTGTTTAGAAAGAAGTAGAATTTTGAGAGAAAATAATCATATCAGATTTTTATGTATGCCATATTTTGTGCTTGCATTCTACTATATATTAAGAAACTCAACATCACATTATAAGAACTCGTGGTTTCTGGGTCCAAACATCCATGCAATTAACTGTAATGTTTCTATAGATTTTTATTCCATTGTAGATAATGTCAAGTATTTGAAGATTATCCCATAATGACCATCAACTTAGGTGATAGCATTACTGCAGAATAATATCTGAGTACTCAGCTTCAAAAATTTATATTTTCTATTGACATTTATTTGTTCGAAAAATTTAGTAATTGTTTGATCCATAAGATGAACTATCTTAAACATTTATTTTGATATTAAAAAGAAATTTTTCTGTAACATGTCATCAGTATACTGTTAATAAAGTCATAATTATAATGGTGTGAATTTATTAAATTATTATTAACACTTATATTTAATGTATTGTTATTTTATAGATCTTAAGATTTTTTTCCCAATGTATAAATAATGAAAAATGAACCTTTTTTCATTGCATAATAGGTATTTCTAACTTAATACTATATCGCATTTTTTTATTACTGTAAATAATTATTTTTCCATTTTAATAACCTCAATAGTAAATTTAATTATTCCTACTAGTGTGCAATCTTTTTGCATTTTGTGTACGAATAATTGGAAATAACATGGAATTCGATTAATAATGTATATAATAATAATTTTTTTTGATAAAATATAAATTGTCAGAAACTTTTAATGATTTTTTTAAAACTTTAAATTTGATGTCATTTGATTCTTTCACATAAAGATAGTTTCAGATAATAGGTGGCAAACTGTCTCCATCAGGGTTTAAAAAATTGATATAAAATTTTATTTGAGGGTAATTTTTATATGAAGAAAGTTTTGCTTCATTATTTATTTAATCTTTCCCGGATCATAATTGTTAGTAAACATATGCTATCACCTAAGCAATGTTCTCTCTATTTATTCAGAGTGAAAGTTATCATGTTTCTAAGAAATTAAAAATATTTAACTCATATTTTGAGTGTTATATTGTTATAACTTGTTATGTGCAGTTATCTAAATGTTTTGTTGTCAAATTGTCAAAAGGTTGACCTTTTTTATGAATTAAATGCTAATTTGTTTAAATGTTACTCACACTGAATGTCATTTGTGGCATATTTGTTTCATTTAATTTGAAGATTTTAGCTATTCAGATGCATTTTGTTCTTTGATGAATGTGCTTTTTTTATAAAGCTATGCACAGAAAATTATGTATTTAATATATTTTATAATTTGATGTTAAATTTCTTTCACTATTTAATCTTAAATTATTTTTAAAAAACATATCACAATCGGCATTCAAAAAATTCTAATCAAAATGTGCTATTTTATAATTTTTATTGAATTAAAAGACAATGAAAGAACAGTATATGATTATAATAGGTACTATATAATTTGCATCAAGCATAGTATAAGTTGAATAGAAGAATCTAAAGTACATAACAAAAAAGATGTCAGGGATATTGTATTCTCACATTTCTCTTTTAATTAATTTTTTTAATTAGTCCTAAATGATTTTAATAATATAAAAAAAGGCCATCATTTATTTTTATATCTTATAAACCTGTCAGAAAGATGTAAATTATAATCTTCTGTAACTAATGCTATTTTTCAATTTTTATTGGTTCTGATTTTCAAGAATTTAAAAATTAATTTGCAATTAAAAATGTTTTAATATACAATGAACAACCTCATTGAGCAAAGAAAAGTATCAATATAGTAATTATTTATTCTCCAAGTTAATCTAGAATCATAGATAGATAATTCGAAATGCATATATTTTTTTTGTTTTATTTTGTCTTTTGTTTGTTATTAAGCTTAATTAATGCAGTGGCATTAAAAATTTATTCAATAATTTCTAAGCTGTAAGTATGCCAGAAGTTTAAAGTTTTCTTACAGAAATTAGGCAGCAATTGTAGCTCATGCATATCATTAATTTGATAAATTCATGTAGAAAGATTATTAGTCTGCAGTTGTAGCATTCAGAAGAAAATACTAATGTTTCATTATAAAAGCATATAGGGACCAATTAGGTTGCATTCATCATATTAGATGATTTGTGCTATTTTTCAGCTGCCAGTTACGCAAATAAATTTTCATTGAATTAAAAAAGTCTACATGCCATTAGCAAATTGAATTTGAAAGTACTTTTATCTAGTTTAATACTCATAAAAAATAACTTCTACTAGAATCATATAATTTTATTTTCAGAAAAAATATGAGAAAAATTGTTATTTAATACTGAGTGAATTGCTTTGTATGTATGATCATATGTTAATTGCCTTATATGCCTGAAAATATTGCTTCTAAAAACAAAACAGGGACTGTCAATCTTTAGTTGATCATTAATGTATGTATTTGAAGTTTTTGATTGCTTGAGCACAATTTTTGGTAAAAATTGTTTTGTCAGAAACATTTTGAAATTTTGTAAAATATTTTCAATAAAATGAAAGGTTAATCCATTTAAACTCAAGTTATATCTCTCTTACTTTCCATGTAACTTATATTGTTGCAAATGAAAAATGTTGACATTCACAATTAAGAAAATGTAGATAAAAAAAATTACTGTTGAAAGTCTTAACATTATAAATACTAAAATTAAAAACTGTTCTTTCATTCAATCTCTCTCTGTGTAATTAGTTATTGCTATGTTTTACAAAATTTTATATTGTATTTAAAAATTCTATCATCTGTTATTTATTAAAACCGTTTCTTTCTGTTTTATTATAGTAAATTTGACAATTTTGTATAATAAATAATTATTCTGTATTTGTTTTAAAAAGTATTGAATATACTTTTATGTGAATGTATAATCTATTTTTGTTATAGTTTTATTTATCTCTTTTATTTTTATTTTCCGGTGAATCAAATTTCTGTTTGTAAGAACTGAATTTATTTTTAAAATTATTATTGTTATGTGCTGTTCTGTTTATGAATATATTTAATTTCTGGTGAGCGTGTATCGATTGTTATTTCATTATTTATAAAAACCTAAATTATGACAGTATAATGTAAAATTGTTTGAATTGCTATTTTGTTGAGATGGTCAATTACTTCCAAAATATTGGAGTGCAATTTATGTGTGGAATTATTTTATTTGTTTAATTAAATGCTATTTTTTTAAAAAATTTATAATGATAAAATCAAAAAATGTCAGAAATGTCCGAGTTCTGTAGAATTCTTTTGAAAACTTTTGAGTATAAAATTTACATCTTCTACATATCTTTAATAATTCATATACCTAAAAACATTTAGGTTTGCTGAAAGTTTTATGCAATTGTTTCTTTTGTAATGAATTTTTATTTGGAAAAGTTCTTATGAAATGTGCATCTTAAATTTTGAATGTAACAATCTTCAGTTATAGGTATATAGTGACTAAATTCAGCCATTTGTATCTCCAAATTGGAATGTACAAAATCATAGGCATTCACTTTTGAACGAATGTACGTGTAGAATTATGTAGGGCACAGTTCTACCTCTCTGGAATGTAGCATAGGCTTATAAAATTTTACATCTTTTGGGGGGTTCTTTTCTAGATTTTTTGGAGCTTAATAAATCGAGAGAAAGTTATATATTCTTCCTTTTGTCAATGCAATGTTTTTAGATAGAAATTTTCATCAGGCACTTAGAAAGACTTATTTTTACATTACAAAATATTTTCTGAGTATATTTAGCATTCTTCACGCATTGGAGCTTAGATGTATTGAATACATTCTAGGCCCAATAGTAAAATGAAAAACATATTTTAACTTCTTAGTATCCACATAAGCTTATAAAATGATTACACATATTTTGAAGGAAAAAAATGTTTTTTAGAGGTATGTAGTCAATATATCTAAATATTTATTTGAAATTTCTGGTATCAGTTTTTAATGCATTTTCCATCTGAAAGTTATTGTCTTGTTTTTTAAATTACATTTCAACATATACAAGTTTTTTAGAATTTTCTAAATTGAACAAAAAGATAAACTGTTACGTTATTCAATTACTTCCTACAGTTAAATTTGATGTATGGATTTGAACAATTTTTACTTGTCTTATAAATCTTTTTAAACTGTAATAAAAAATCTTAAAAAAAAAACATATCTTATGAGCTGGAATATTAATTTGTGCTGTATAAACTTTTGTTAAATGAATTGCTTAATCAGTTCTTTCAAAAATTATGACAAACTGCTTCTCAATTTCTCTTGTATTGTTATAGTTATAAAATTTGTGGATAAGAGACAGAGTATTAAGTTTTCTTATGGAACTTTTTTTTTAATAAATAAAATTATTTATATTATCGATCAAAGAATTAAATCGTATATTATGTTTCACTTTGAATCTTTTATTGGAATAAGTAATGTTAAAATTTATATCTGTATTTTCTAAAATGCTTATTTAAATGCTGGTAATGGCCAAGAAATTTAGACTAAAAGTAGCATTTCATTCCAAACATATATTTGTAATAATTTTAGGCTAGCATTTCTTTAAGCTGATGTATTTTTGTTATTTTAGTCTATGAAGAATTTTTTTTAAAAATTCTGTTCTCATAATATAATATATGAATAAATGTGGGATATAGCAAATACTGTTTTCAGATTGTGCTTTGTTTTATTCTCTTTATAATTTTTTTAAAAAAATTAGATCAACATTTAAAAGCTAAAATGGTGATGGTTCCTGTCTTCATGAAAAATAATAATAATAAATTTTCTGTATTTGCTGAGTTTTAAGATTATTATTTTGAAAAATAATACTTATGATTTTTTTTAAAAAAATTTATTGTTTTTTTAGTTCACTTTTAATTTTATTTGATACTTCATTTATTTTGGAAATATCTCAGATCTTTTGGTACTCTAAATTTTTTTTAAAAAGATAGATTATCTCTATATTATATTAATTAATGATCACTATAAATTCATGTTGTGTTATAAGTTTATTTTTTAATATTTTAAAGTTAGAATGCTGCCAAAACTTGATTTATATAT